>JAECUM010095011.1:0-87496 GCA_016617855.1 Megalonaias nervosa | reverse complement strand
CTTTCATCTTGATACTTCTCAACCTCTACGTGAAAACAAGATTCGTCAACTTTTAGGCACTGAAGATGTGTACGACGACGTGTGTGTAGCTTGTGACTTACACCCTCACTGGACAGATGTACGTGACTGGAAAAGTTTGGGGTTTGAGGCTTGGGCTAAAGAAGTGGCACACTATGCCAAGATTTGTCATCCTAAAACATTAAAACGTTCCGTGAAAAAAGTCACTTTTAAACCTGTGTTAGTGTCAATACCAGAAGAACAGTCTGTCACCGAGGAAAACTACTCTCTTCAAGACAGGACTGTCATTGACATCCCTGAAAGACCATTTCGGGAGGACCCTTGTGTGACTGAACCAAGGAATGTACAGACTCTCAGAACATTACACACTACTCCTACGATTTCACCTCTTGATCACAAAAAAATGTTGTACATAGACTTGTTTATATTCCACTATGGTCGTTTTGTTGTGTTTTTTATTCCTGTACTTAACCATATGGCTTTTATGTATTTTTGTCTTTCGTGTTGTTCACCAATAAAGATGACAATAAACGTGTCCTGAGAAAGTATAAAAACTCTTGTCTTGTCTGTCTTCGTGTCACAAGTGACATTTTATTACACTACTACTACTATGGCTACCTCTACTGTCTCTGCTCCCTCTTCCTCCACTGTCAAAGTCATTGACGAACACGTAGATGGGACTAGTTGGGAGGCCTTGTATCTTCGCCATCCCTTTAACATGCTTATTGCTGGACCTAGCGGTTCAGGCAAAACCGAATTTGTCAAACGTTTGATCGAACATAAACATCATTTGATCGATCGTCCTCCTCAACGAATCGTGTGGTACTATAAAGAGTGGCAATCGGCGTACAGTCTTCTGCGAGAAAGTCAAGGCGATTCCATCGTCTTTGTGGAAGGCATTCCTGTCGAAGACGACGGAATCGTGTCTGACCCTAGTCAAACTCATATGGTTATTTTTGACGACATGTTAGGAGAAGACGAAGAAGAAATTAAACTCTGGTTTACGCGCAAAGGGCATCATCGTAATGCCAGTGTCATTTACATTACCCAAAATTTATTTCAACAAAGTAAAGCCCATCGTACCATCAGTCTCAATGCTCATTACTTGGTGTTGTTTAAAAGCCCTAGAGATAAATCGCAAGTACAAGTCTTAGCGAAACAGTTAGGAACGCCTTGGCTGATTCATGCGTACGACGATGCCACTCAAACCCCACACGCTTATTTACTCGTGGATTTTAAACCCACTACTCCCGATTATTTGCGATTTCGTACCCATCTGTTTCACCCCTGGTGCCAAGACGGAGGACCTATCGTGTACACGTCTCCGTCGTCGACTTAATCACCCCCAAAAATCTATAAAAACCTCGGTCACTTGGACTCTGTCTCATACATTGTCAACATGACGTCCCTTCAGTCTCATCTTCCCATTAAATTGATTCGTGCCTTGTACGGCATCAGTCGCGAAAAAATCCACAAATACGTGCTCGTGTCTTAGAAGCTAGTCTCAAAGAAGTCTTACGATGGTTTACGGTGACAGCACGTCAATTACTGCAAGGCATCATTCAGATTCCACATCAAACCAAACGTTTTTTTTGAGAGAAACAAAGTTGCCTTGACGCAACTAGCCGATCCTCGCATCGACACTCAAACCAAAAAGCAAACCATTTTGAAACCTGGAGGAAGTGGATCTTTAGGAGGTGTCATCATTCGTTCCCTCTTAAAATGGGATCCTAATGCTCCCAAAGTTGTCCCCAAGAAAAAAGCCACACCCAAACGTACCCAGAAGAAAAAGAAAAAGAGCAAGGGTGTCAAGACCAGGTCACAGCCTCAGAAAAAGAAAAAGAAAAGCCCACAGAAAACAACTTTTACTCGCAAGAGAGTGTCTCCAACAACTTCTCCTCCAGCAGTGACACCCTCTTCCTCTTTAGCGGCAGTAGCCGCGGCTCACAAAGTACCTGCCCCCAAAGTCAAAGTCCAAGAGAGAACGGGTGTGTTACAGAGTTTACTGGATTTGTCCCAGCAAGAACTGTCTCGATTTAGTCCGTTGCGAACTCCTCCACGGCGTGTGTTACCTGTCATCAAGTTGATACGACGTAAAGACAATCAGTGGCGACGCATTCCAGTATAAAATGACCTGAGGCAAACCATACGGATCAGTATTTTTGGGCTACTGCACGTCCAAAGATGTTCCCTCCAAGAAGTGTACACCGTTACCATCGTCGTTCTTCTTCTTCGGTCCAAAAAGGAAAAGGAAAACGAAAAAGACAGTCACGTCATCCTAAGAAGCGCTTAGTCAAACATCGGCGACACTCTCTGAAAAGACACACTCGGCCAAAGAAAAGGAGAAGCCACCAAAAGGGAGGTTTCTTTGGCCCTTTCCTTGAATTCGATAAGATAGGTGACAAGTTTGTCACAAGGGTAAAGGACAGGCTCCAAAAAAATAAGATAAAAAGACGCATGTGAAACCATGGACTTTAGTGTATGTTGTGGATCAAAAGATGTCCCCTCATCGTCGTTCTTCTGTCCAGAAAGAGAAAAGAAAAAGACAGTCTCGTCATGCGAAAAAAACGCTTAGTCAAACATCGACGTCACCCCAGAAAAGGCACACTCGTCCAAAGAAAAAGAGGAGTCACCAAAGAGGAGGATTCTTTGGTGATTTTGAAAAACACATCGTCACCTTTATGACAAAGCGATAGTCCCCAAAAGGATAAAAGGCTGTGTGACAAGTCATCGACGTTAGTGTATTTTTGGTGTGTGTCCCGGAATCAACAAACAAACAAAGATGTCACCCCGCAAAAGACATTCCTCTTCTACCCACAAAGGAAAGAAAAGGAAAGGACTGCCTCCTCGTTTGGTCAAACATTGGGACATGTTGTCTGTCCTGTCCAAAGTTCCTTCACCCATGCGAAAAAAACTCATTCAAACGGCCTCCAAAGATGTCATCGATACGGTGAGCGAATGTTGTCTGAACGTCTTGAAAGGCACAATACCTTTGACTAAACATCAGAAAAATTGCTTAGCCAAACATCGACATGTTCTTCGCCAAATGGTCCAAAAGAAAATACCCATTGGTCAAAAGAAAAAGATGTTGGTGCAACGTGGAGGATTTTTACCCCTGTTAGGACTTATTACCAATGTAGCGAAACCTATACTGAGTGCCATGGGACATATTATACCTGCCATAATTCCAAAATAAAAGACCAAGAAGATAAAAGGGACCTCTGAAATCAAAAAGATCTCAGACGTGATCCTTGAAATCTGATGGAAGGACGAAAACTAGCTTTAGTCCCTTACAAACGATGGATGGAATACCATCGTTGGCAAGAACAACGAACCCCACATTTACCTCCCAATCCTCATTTGACCAAGATGTCCCAGATACAACACGAATTGCAATCGTTGATGGATCGCAGCGATTTGTCAGAAACGGAAAAATCGCAACGGTACGGACAGTTGTTGCAACGACTGCAACTCTTTCACCAGAAAGCTTTAGACGAAACAGCTCCACCCACTCTGAAAGATTTTAAGGCCTTGATGAAAAGTCCATCACCACCACCCCTACCACCACCACCAGCGGTCAAGACAGACACAACCCCACGAAGGCCTGAGGAAGAAGAGGCACGAGAAGTTTTTCAAACACCGTCAGCAGCTCCCATTCCTAGTAAGATTGCAGCGTCCTTGTTGACCCCTTCCCCTACAACGCAACGAGAAGAACTTAAAGCTTGGGTTAAAAAGATGATGTCTACTCCACCTTCGACAGAGGTGAAAAAGAAAGAAGGGAAACCAGAAGTGAAAAAAGAAAAGAAGACCAAAGCTATTCCATTACCACCACCACCACCACCACTACCTTCCACTTCTACGCCCGTGGCACATCGGACACGTAAGACCGTTTCCAAACCACCCCCTCCTTCCATTCAGACTAGCATTCGTGAAAATTGGATCACTTATTAAAACATGGAGAAGGTGTTCACCAGCATTTACTACGATCCAGCTCATCCTGCAGGTTACGGAGGAGTTCAGAAATTGTATCGTGCTGCCAAAACTCGACTGAAAAGTATCTGTTTACCTCAGGTGCAACGCTGGTTACAAGAACAAGCCACGTACACCTTACACAAACCCATTCGACGAAAATTTTCCAGAAGTCGTACCCAAGTGGAGGGTATCGATCACCAATGGCAAGCCGATTTAGCCGATGTCTCTCATTTAGCCACCTACAATCGTGGCTACAAATATTCGTTTTGTGTCATCGACGTCTTTTCCAAATTTGCTTGGGTCGTACCATTGACTTCCAAATCGAGCAGTGAGTTAGTGCGAGCCCTCAAACTGGTGTTGAAACAAAGTGGGCGTCACCCTCTTCGATGGCAAACGGACAAAGGCACCGAATTTCTAAACCAAGCTTTCCAAAAAGAATTGAAGAAACGTGACATTCATTTTTTCACCACCTAGAATCCCGAAACCAAAGCCAGCATCGTGGAACGTTTTCAACGTACCTTGAAAGAACGCATGTGGAAATATTTTACGCATCAACACACTCTCAAACACATTGACGTCTTGCCACACCTCGTTCAATCGTACAACCAATCTTACCATCGGAGCATTGGACGTGCCCCCCAAGAAGTGACCCCCGACAACGAAGTGACCGTCTTCGAGCGCCTGTTTGGACCGTCCACGACAGTGCCTGTCCCCAAGAAAGGTGAAGTGTTGGCCACGGGAGATTGGGTACGCATTGGCAAAACCAAACGCACTTTCGACAAAGGTTACTTACCCAATTGGACCACCGAATTGTTTCGTGTCACTGAACGTGTGCGTGGTCGCTATCCTCCCGTCTATAAATTAGAGGACATGAACGGGGAAGTGTTAAAAGGAACGTTTTACTTACCCGAGTTACAACGTGTGACCAAAAAAGAAGACGACGTGTACGAGATCGAAAGCATTCTCGATCGAAGAACTCGTAAAGTAGGAAAAAAACGTGTCAAAGAAGTCAAAGTACGTTGGAAAGGATATCCTCCCAGTTTTGACTCTTGGATCGACGCTTCGCAACTCATCGACTATAAAAAGAAGTGACCATCATGCCCTTCAACACAGCCCCAGCTACTGCAGTGACCACTCCTTCCCCCAGTTCTTCTCTGCAAGATCTACAAAAACAACCCTTGTGGGTGTGGTGTGGAGAACGTGTGCCTAAAACTCAAATCGTCTTTTTCTGCCAAATCTTTGTGGTGTATTGTGTCATCGGTGCTGCCATTGACAATTTGAGTTTGCAACAAGGAGATAAACAATTGTGGACCATTTTACTCAGCAGTTGCATTGGTTACCTTCTTCCCAATCCGTCTCTGAAATATTCCTCTAACGGAAACAACAACGGGAGCCTTGTGTCCAACGTCAGTTCCAACAGTCACCCTAACCATCCTCTTTTAGACACTCCTCTCACTTCCAGTGACTCCTCGGATACTAGAACTGTGGAATTATGAATAACCAATTTTACTTAACGTTACCCAGTGACAGCTCCATGGAGGTGTTTCCCAATAACACTTTGTGCTGTTTCTCGGCCAAATTACCTCAGGCCATCCGATTGGATCACGAAGCCCGTTGGGAAGTGGCTTTGGTAGAAATTATTCACCCTACACAAATCAAAAACATCGTCGAAAATCAAACCACTTTGACGATAGAAGTTTGTGACGATCAAGTGCAACAAGTCATGGATGAACGCGCTAGTGGTAGTGGTGTAGCTGACTTTATCAAAACACCAAACCCCATAACTAAACGAACCACTTATCTGTTGAAAGTTCCTGCAGGTTATTATTTTAGTGGTCAACATTTAGTGAACACCATAGCTGAGAGGTTCAATTTCATGTTTAGTAAAGCTTTGGAGAGAGCCAAAAAAAGTGTCACAATCGAGTACCACAAAATATCTCGTCGCCTACTGATGAAATTTTCTGAGGACAAAATATTGACCATTACATTTTGTCCTGAATTGTATCACATTTTGGGTGGAGACCCTAAGTTAATCAAGATTGCAAACGAAATACCAGCCGTGACCAGTAACGTGGATTTTGCGAAATACTTTCGATTCCCTGTAGAAATGAACCTAGGACTGAATTTGATTTTTGTGTACTCCGATGTGGTGGAGTACAACGTAGTGGGACACACCTCCGTACCGTTACTGCGTGTCATTCCCTTCAAAGTGGATTCTGCCACGAAGGCTGACGAGGAAGGTGGAAACACCTATCACGTTCACCGTGAATTTGTAAATCCTCACTATTTGTCCGTCAGTAAACCGTATTTCGACACTGTCAACATTACTATAAAAGGAGATCTGGGGCAAAATATTCCATTCACCAAAGGGAAAGTCACAGTGAAACTCCATTTTCGAAAACGATTACTCTAACTTTTGTCAGTCATGTATCCTGTGTACCAAGGAGTTGCTCGACAGCGAGGACATGGTTTAGGTGATATGCTCAAATCGGCCTTTCGTAGAGTGGTTCCCATTTTGAAACCGATGGTGACACGAGGATTGCACGCCTTAAAAGATGCTGCGTTGACGCAAGGTAAAGAATTTCTCCAAAATGTCATCATTGACAAACAAAGCCCCAAAGAAGCTTTCTTGAGAGCAGGCAAAAATGTTTTGCTTCAAACGGGCAAAGACCTCTTGGGTCGGCGAGAAACTCCTATAAATGCCCTGGGCAATGCTGAGTTAGGCATTCCTGCTTCCCTGAGGCCACAGCAAGGCCAAGGCAGAAAAAGACGACGAAAACACCCTTTCAGAGGACTTCACGCCCCTAGAGCTAGAAAGACAAAGAAAAGAAAAACCGTCCGAGAGTTAGACGTTTTTGATTATTAAAAAAAAAGGAAAATGATGCACTGAGAGTCTTGTGCTTGTTCCAAGTCGGAACTGGATCTGTTTGCCATGCCACCCACCATGATGACGATGCAAGAATCCCAATGGGTCGAATTTCATCCCGTCTCCTCTTTGGCGGATTCCGCTCCCATCGAGTTTGAAATCAAAGGACAGCCCGAAGATTACATCGATCTGAATAATAGTTACTTGTATCTAAAGCTGAAAGTGATCAAAACCGACAACACTAATCCGGGAGCCGATGCCGCAGTAGCTCCCGTCAACAATTTCATGCACTCCTTGTTCAGCGAAGTGGATTTGTACTTGAATAACAAACTGATCAGCAGTAGCACGGATACTTACCCTTACCGAGCGTACCTAGAAAATCTCTTGACGTACGGAAAAGAGGCCAAGAACACTCATCTGGATGCTTGCGTGGTATGGAAACCTGACACCGCAGGTGAGAACACGTTTAACGACAGAGCCCTGACAGCCGGTGACGATCCTCACAATGTGGGTTTTAACGATCGTCGAAGGAAAATCCTGCAAGGTCGTAGTTTAGAACTGATGGATCGTTTGCATTTGGACATGTGGTTGCAAGAGAAGTATTTGCAGAACGGAGTGGATATTCGCCTGAGACTCAATCGCAGCAGTGTCGCTTTCCATTTGATGGCTCAAGCCGACGAGTACAAAACCATCATCCAAGAAGCCAGACTTTACGTGCGACGTAGAAGTGTTACCTAAAGCGGGAAACGACATCAGTCAAACATTGAGCAGATCGACCGCCAAATATCCGATACGACGTGTCGAAGTGAAAACATTCACCATTGCTGCTGGACTCCGATCCAAGATCGAAGATCATCTGTTCCAAGGACAGTTACCCAAACGTTTAATCGTTGGTATCGTCAGTAATGCAGCCTTCAACGGAGCTCACGATCAAAATCCTTTTCAGTTTAAGCACTAGAGAGTGTCCAAAATTGAAGTCAGTCGCGATGGCAAGACTTTGTGTACCAGACCCTTCGAACCTAACTTTGCCCAGAAGAATTACTTGAGATCGTACTTGTCCTTGTACAAAGCTACGGGGCAACTAGGAACCAACGCCAGTCACGGTATTTCGTACGAAGATTATGTCGGAAGTTACACTTTGTGGGCCTTTGATTTCACTCCAGACCAAGGCAGCGACGAGGGACATTTCCACCCTATAAAATCCGGTCAACTGCGTGTGGAACTTCAGTTTGCAGAAGCTCTCACTGAGACGGTTAACGTTATCCTGTATGCTGAATTCGATAATACCATAGAAATCAACAGTTTGAGAGAAGTCATTCTAGACTATTAGACACAATGGAAGACTCCTATCCCTCTTTAAACAGTGGAGAATTTTTGGACATGGAATGGGAGGATAACGTGAAAACAGAACCCCAAGACGAAGTCAAAGAGGACGAGGTAGTCGTCAAGTCCAGATGGCCAGAACAAGAACAACATTTAGTGTTCTGTTTTGCCAAATACCTAGCGAATACAATTACGGAATTGTCCAAGAAATATTGTTACGGATGTCAAAACGATCATCCCAGTCAAATTCAACACGATAAATGTATGATGATGAATCAAGAAGAAAAATTGGACGAGTATCTGGACGACGCTTGGAGTCTCATCTCAGAAGAAACCGTGTTGCATGAGTGGTATAAAGGCTTGCGTGATCATTCCTGTCCTCCACTGACTATTCTAGAGATCTATCGCATCGATGCTCTCTTAGCCCAGAGTGCGGAGACAAGGCAAAGAAACGGATACTTGACAGATTGTTTCAAACAAAAAGTCAGAATTGAATTGATGACTTATCATTACCTGTGAAAAAAAAACAAAAACAACACAACAGAACATGGATACCTGGGAACTTTATTACCTTTTGAACAATAGTTCGTATACTGCTTCTTGGAATCCTGTCGTGTGCGCTAAAGATGAACTACCTCATCGCAAACCTAAAGACCATCAAGCTTATGTCATCAACACGGACGAAAGTCATCTTCCAGGCACTCACTGGGTTGCCGTCTACTTCCCTCAAGAGAATTGTGTGGAATATTTTGATTCGTATGGATTACCCCCTTTGGAAGACGATATCATTGACTTTATGAGAAGAAATGCCCAGACGACACGATACAATAATGTGAAATTACAAGGCACAGATTCCATGGTGTGTGGACAATATTGTGTATATTTTCTTCATCAACGCAGTCTTGGATATCCTTTAGAACATTTAGTGACTTATTTTGATCGTCACTCTTCTAGAAACGATGAGAAAATAGATCGATGGTTTTGTGACCATTATAGTTATCTTTTGTCTTTAGCTAGGAAACGTAGTGTACATCAATGGCCTCATGACTTCCATCAATGGAAATCTCACATGATTTCACAACGTTGTCAACCTTGTCAAAAATAATTTGTTTGATGTTACTTGTTACTTGTGACTTATGACTTGTTACTTGTTACTTGAATAAAAAATGTTGTGTTTTGAAAAAATGTGTCTGTCGTTTGTTTTCAAAAAACACTGTGAATATATGCTCTTTGACTTCTTTCTATCCCTCATCATGACATTCGCTATCATAGCGTTCCGACACTAAAACCAAGTAGGGATATTTTCTATCGCGTCCGCGTTTGAACCATATAAAGCGGGTGGGTCTCCAGTCTGACCATTCACTGTTGACTCGTCAACCTATGAAGATGCCTTCCAGACTAGCCCAGCTGAACGAAGCTTACGTCAATTTACATCGTGTCAGGCTAAACCTGATACCGAAGCCTGAAGAAATAGAGAATGTTAGGATGCTCTCCACAGTCCAAGGTCTGATAGAAGAGATGTTTAGAGAGGAAATTAAAAAAGAACAAGAAGAATGGACTGAGAAATACAGACTTCAGAAGAAGCAGAGAGAAGAACAACAACAGCAGCAGCAGCAGCAGCAGCAAGAACCAGACAGAGGTTTTGTGGACTGTCGAGTAGACACCAAAGAATTCTCTTTCTCTTTTCGCAGAAGCAGACCGTATCCAATAGGAAAGCCTACTGCCAGACGGGGACGCAATCTTAGACAGTAAAAAAAGATTGCCATTACTTCCGTGAACACAAAAAAACAGCCCTTTTCAGGGCTACCCAATACTCTCGAAAAGACATACTCATTCAATTTGCCAAAATTTGTCATTAGAAAATAGAAGTGTGTCTATAAGCACTTCGTTTCTTTTGTCAGTAAAAAAATTTGTGTGTTTGTATGTTTAAAAAAAAAAATAGAAGTGTGCCTATAAGCACTTCGTTTCTCTGTCTTGTCCAATCGTGTCTGCCTGTGTTTGTAAGTAAAAAGTAAAAAAGTCAACGTGAGTGTTTCTTTTAAGTCCGCGCGTTACATGTGATGGTAAATTTGAGTGCTAGGGAATGTTTACCTTCACGTCCGTGCTTCAAGTATATAAATTGGTGCGATCGTCAGTCTGGTTACCCACGTTGACGTAGCAGCTGCAACAAAATGAGTAGACTAACAAAACTACTAGAACTCCAGATGCACCTGGAGCATGCCAGGCGTCTCCTGGATGAGCTGGCTATGGAGGCGCTTGCAGAAAGTGATAGACTTAAGGAAGAGGAGGAAAAAAAGAAGAAAGAAGAGGAGAAGGAAAAGAAGCGAGGGATACTACCTCACCTATTCCTTAGGCCTCAATGTGAGGTCAAACCTGAGGTGAGGACAACAACGCCTCCACAACCAGTAGCAGTACGGCAAACTGTACCAAGAGTCACTGTCCTCCAGACAGAAAACTGGGAGGTGGAATTGGAAAGACAGAGGCAAGAGTGGGAGCCTCGACGTCAGCATCCCAGGGTGCTAAATAGAAGAAGAAGGGAACAAGTATTCACTATCCCTCAAACTGAGGAGTGGGATAGTGAAGCCAATCAACCTCCCTCTGCGCTCCCAACCACACGCATCAATTGGGAGCAGGACTGGAGCCGGCGATGCGTGTGTGGTGCCCGCCCTGGGAGATGTCACCATTAGCCAGGTGCATCTGAAGTTTAAAAAAACAGCCCTTCTCAGGGCTAACCAGATCTCTAGAAAAGAGAACCTATTCAATTTGCCAATTAGTGTGAATGTAGTGTAGTGTGAATATAAACACTCACTCTTTACTGATGTGAGTGTGTGTCTGTGTGTGTGTGTGTGTGTGTGTGTGTGTGTGTGTGTGTGTGTGTGTGTGTGTGTGTGTGTGTGTGTGTGTGTGTGTGTGTGTGTGTGTGTGTGTGTGTGTGTGTGTGTGTGTGTGTGTGTGTGTGTGTGTGTTTGCATGCGCGTTCGTTGGTGTGAATAGTATATGGGTGTGTGTTTTTCTTCTCTTCCTTCGTTGGTGTGAATAGTATATGGGTGTGTGTTTTTCTTCTCTTCCTTCGTTGGTGTGATAGTATATTGTGTGTTTTATGCTTGCTAGTTTGTTGGTGTGGATAGTATATAATATGTTTTTTTCTCATCCCGATTGTGTGGATGGTATGTTTGTGTGTTTTATGCTTGCTCATTCGTTGGTGAGGATAGTATATTGTGTGTGTTTTATACTTGCTCGTTCATTGGTGTGGATAGTATATGGGTGTGTGTTTTTCTTCTCTTCCTTCGTTGGTGTGATAGTATAATGTGTGTGTTTTATGCTTGCTCGTTCGTTGGTGAGGATAGTATGTGTGTTTTATGCTTGCTCGTTCGTTGGTGTGGATAGTATATTTGTGTGTTTTATGCTTGCTCGTTCGTTGTTGAGGATAGTATATTTGTGTGTTTTATGCTTGCTCGTTCGTTGTTGAGGATAGTATATTTGTGTGTTTTATGCTTGCTCGTTCGTTGGTGAGGATAGTATATTTGTGTGTTTTATGCTTGCTCGTTCGTTAGTGAGGATAGTATATCATATGTAAAGTGAGTGCAAGGTATGTTTTCCTTCACGTCCGTGCTTGAAGTATATAAAAGTATAGCGTTCGTCATTCGCGCCATTCAACACAGAATACAAGATGGATCTTTTTAACAAGTTGACAGACAGTTGGTGGTGGATGATAGATGGAGTCCATGTGGTGGAAAAACTTCAAATGGAGTGGAGGTTTGAAGTCAGCCTAGACTTTATGACAAGTATGAAAGTAGCAAGTTATGAACTACAAGGCATAATAGTGGAGGAAGCGGATAAGTTGAGAGGCTTCAACTATCCAAAATATGTCAGAGTAGGCACATTGAAGCAGACCCTTGATGTTGTCACCAAAATAAGGTGTTTTTTGGAAGACACATTCATTATAACAGAATGGCCTTTTGTCAAAAAAGGCTTAGACAATATCAAGAAAGCGGAAGACCTAATGAAAAAAGTACTGGAAGAAGAAGTAAAGAAGATCAAGGAGACGTGGGCAAAAGAGAGGAAGGAAAAGGAAAACAAAAAGAAGAAAGAAGAGTTTGAGAAACTAAATCAGAACTGGATGAAAATCCAACAAAAATTCAGAGCTCTCGGACATCCTGACTGGATGCCCGAAGAAGAAAAGAAGAAAGGAATTATTCAAAAAGTCAGGACATGGTGGAAGAACTGGAGAAGATAAAAGAAGAAGAACCCAAAGGCCCTTTTCAGGGCCACTTCCAATGCCTCGAAAAGATCTTAATTTTCATTTGGTCTCCACCCTAAACGAATATATATATAAAACCCTTCCTCTACTAAAAAAAACACGAACGCTCTTGATTCGTGTTTGTCTATAGCCCTCTCTCAGGTAGCCTGACGTCACAGTACTTCTCTTTTTGCTACATTGTTACCAGTGTGACATCATGCCACCTGTCGCTTATCGCTCTACAAACCCACAGTATACTAGTCGCTCTACAAAATTTCCATTGACGCTATACAGGCCCAGGGTGTTCTAGTCCCTCTACCCAATTTTCCATTGACGCTATACAGGCCCAGGGTGAGATTTTATTTCTTGACGCTATACTGGCCCAGGGGGGGTCTGTAATGCTAATTCCCATTGACGCTACGGTAACCCCATATACTACTATCGTAACAGTGCGTCTTATAAATCGCGTATTATGGAAAATAAGCGCACGAATGATCCTGCTAATTTCTTTTTTATAGCAAATAAATAAAAATGAATTTAAGAAAGTCCAAGACCTGACTGTTAGTCTGTCTTATCATCGTTTTACTCTTGATTGGGTGATTGTACCATTATGCATATTTATTATTTCTGATTGAGATGTATAATATTTTCCTTTCTAAAATAATGACTTTATGTATTTAGGCCTATTTGACTCTGCACAAGAAATGGTACGATACTATACTTTTAGTGTGAAAATCTCATGCTTAGTCCCACAAAAGATAGTTCCTTTGGAACATCTGATGATATGAGTTAACTTCGTTTATCCACCACCGCTCCGGTGGCCTAGTGGTTAGAGCGTCCGCCTCGGATGCGGGAGGTCGTGGGTTCGATCCCCGGCAGAGTCATACCAAAGACTTATTTTAAAAAATGGTACTAACAGCTGCCTCGCTTGGCGCTCAGCATTAAGAGGTTAGTGTTGGGACTGGTCGGCCTAGTGTCAGGATAATGTGAATGGGTTGGACATCATGCTACATGTCTGCGGTATGATGCCCCAGTGCTAGACATTATAAACTGCCACACTGCAGACATCGTAGTGATATGACTGAAAAATTGTTAAAGCTACGTTAAAAATCCAAAATCACACACACACACACACACACACACACAGATTTATCCACCATTCTTTAGCCTAACTCCCATGAATATTATGACGTACGATAGGATGTGAGGCATATTGACTAAAATCCACTACTTCGAATCATTCTCTTTATCTCTACAAACGTCCTTTCACATTGTTTTTGTGCATGCGCTGATGCCTCGAGATCCTGCGTTATTGTATCAGCTTTTGCGATACAACAAATGACGGGGTAGTCGAGTCGCTCTTGTTTTTAACTACACGCATCGGAAAACACGTCAAGTCAGAACTATCGAATTATATGTTGTTCAGGTGAAATAAAATGGACGGGCGCGATTATTGTGCAGTGTACGGGTGTAACCACCGAAGCAGTAGAGTTAATAAAAGTTGTAAATTTTATCAATTTCCTAAACAGTCGAATTTTACATCACAATGGGTTCATGCATCAGGTCATATTGATTTGACATTGACAAACAAAATCAATTCTTAAATGAAAATATGTGGATGTCAGTTCCTATCTAGAAAACCAAGTAGGACAAATAAAGACAGTATAGATTATTTGCTAAGAGTCAAATTACCCCGTATACATGTACGTTTTGGAAAAAAAGCGATAAACTCGATCAAGCACAAAGTCGAGCGAGTGATCAGGAGTTATTGGTAACGCCAAGACAGACAACCTTGCATCAGCCTCTGTACCAAAAGGAAGCCGTCGAATGTTAAGCTTTTCTGGGGTACCAAATGTTGGCAATGAAGTAGAAATATGCCTTTTTCTTCAGCCTTTAAGTATATTTTTATGGTACTGTCCGACAGGCATACATTTTGTTATTATACGATATTTTGTTATTATCCGATACAGTGTATTGATAATTTCGACATACCCGCTACAACAGGCTTGACGCCCGGTACCGGTAGGCGAAAACATAAGGTTTTCTCAGGTCTTATCCTTCATCTTGCTTTACAAGTATCTAATTTCGCCATCATGATTTTCTCAAAATGAATCTTGGAAATACATTTCAACATGTTATTGGTTATACATATTTGGTTTTAAAACAAAACTAGCAGTCTATAAGGATTTTCTTCGCTGTCGAAGACAAAGGCCTAAAAGGATAAAAACTGAGTCAATCAACTACCCAAACAAGTCAGAGAGCAGTGTTTGATTGGTTGAATGCCAGGATGATGTTATGTCGAAGTTATCAATACAGTGTACATGTACTTAAAACAACCTACCCTGGCCCTGGGCCTTGAAAAAGTAAATAATAGGTAGTATAGGGATGCAAAACCTTTATTCATTTGCCGATAACTCAAAAATATTTATGAAGAGGTACATTTTTAAAAAGTCCAATCAGCTGATTATATATATATGTATAACTTCAAATGTTGAGGGTGTGTAATACGTTAATAATCAGCTGTGTTTCCAAAAAATGAAAATTGTTTGTGAGGATGAAAGAAATATTTCTGAGTTTTAATAATGCATGATTATTCTATAGTTTGGCAATATTAATAAAGTCTAGCTCAAGTAAAATGCCAAAAATGAATGGAGTAGATTAGTTGGCTAATACATTGTATTCTAGGAAATATATTAATCACTGACTTAAAACTTAAGAACAATTTGTCAGAAACAATATAGAGCTAATTTCATCACCAAAAATATATTTACCATATATGTATTTATGCTGTAAAGTCCGTGCCTTTAGCTAATTCAGCTTGTTAAATAACCACGGATATCTTGTTTCTAAAACATTGGTATCTGTGCCATTATAAGGAAGAAAATAGAAATCTGTGTCAGGTTTGCAACCTTAATATATCCTTGCTTGACACAAACATTTAGTTTTAGTACAAATGAAGTAAATATGAACATTTATTAATTAAAAAATAACATCATTACGTTTACTTACTGAACCTGACACAGTTAATTTACAAAAGTTATTTGTATAAAATACATTCACAAACAAAACATAAAGAAAAGAAACCAAAATTTCTTCTTTTAATATTGTCCTTAATCAGCTTAGTTTTTTTGGTACTAAAATTATATATATATATATATATATATATAGAGAGAGAGAGAGAGAGAGAGAGAGAGAGAGAGAGATTCTCAAATATATTTACATGTAAATAAATAAGACAACTAAAATTTAACAACTTATATATGTGTATGAGATCTTTATACATCAGATTTTATTTTATGTACACGTGTTCATGTATATCAAATATGTTATCTCAAAATGATATTTTTATTACAGCTGAAAACTTACCTGAAAATTATTTTAAAATTATGGAGTTAACTGTGTCCCTTGTAAAAGTATATTAGTACTCTTTCAGTGAAATAAAATTTGCAGTCCTTACAAGGATGGTTCCAGTGTCTGCTAAAAATGAATTACATATTAATTATATGATAACCTACTCCTTAAAAATATATTAAAGGTGATCAAATTAAAACACTATGCTTATAAATAAATCACTTTGTCATTATTTATCTTTAAGTTGATGAAGTTACACAAACTCAAAATGTCACTGGTTTTCTGCAATAGAATGAATATGGTTATATTTCATCTATCAGCCCATAGTTGTCAAGGCAGAGAAAGCAGTAAATCCAAATTTGAATGTGGGGTATGCTATTTACCATCTGTCTACGCATACACAGCATAATAGAAAGTAGCCTGTCCCTACAATTGTAGCTGTGGACTATTTTCACTCTTTAGTATTGAAGAGTGATAGGGGGATCTTTAAATATGCAAGGACTCTATTTTACTTGATGTTTTTATGGAACTTGTGTAAATTTAAACTATTATTTCTGTCAAATCTAAGAAGTTTGATTTCAGACTTCCTTTACCAAATACTGGTTACGTTGATCTAAATTATAATCTAAAGTATGTATTATACAGCATGTAAATTGGCAAGCAGTGGCAAACATTGGATTCAGTGGAAGATATGGAACTGTCAGTTAACCCCATCCAATAATTATCATTCCCAAAGGAAGCATTTGACCACGTCAAATAATTATGTCACTAAAGGATGCATTTCAGCCAATTTTTGTACATTCTTTTAGTGCAGTTAAGTGAGTAACCACTGTACAGTATATATGCAAGTTCAGCACAACACATTTCAGTGAGTGGTCTTAAGTATTCTCCCACTTACAACAATGCCAGATTTGTTCTGTTGTTTTTTGTTACATTGGACAGAATAATACTGGCATACTCAGCATTGCTAACAGCATATTGGACTATATCATGCCAGCATACTGAATATTTCAGACACCATGTTGGTCTGAATATCAGCATACTGAATATTTCAGACACCATGTTGGCCTGAATACTAGCATACTGAATATTTCAGACACCATGTTGGCCTGAATACTAGCATACTGAATATTTCAGACACCATGTTGGCCTGAATACTAACATACTGAATATTTCAGACACCATGTTGGCCTAAATACTAACATACTCAGCATTACTAACAGCATATTGGACTGTATCATGCCAGCATACTGAATATTTCAGACACCATGTTGGCCTGAATACTAGCATACTGAATATTTCAGACACCATGTTGGCCTGAATACTAACATACTCAGCATTACTAACAGCATATTGGACTATATCATGCCAGCATACTGAATATTTCAGACACCATGTTGGCCTGAATACTACATACCCAGCATTGCTAACAGAATATTGGACTATATCATGCCAGCATACTGAATATTTCAGACACCATGTTGGCCTGAATACTAGCATACCCAGCATTGCTAACAGAATATTGGACTATATCATGCCAGCATACTGAATATTTCAGACACCATGTTGGCCTGAATACTAGCATACCCAGCATTGCTAACAGAATATTGGACTATATCATGCCAGCATACTGAATATTTCAGACACCATGTTGGCCTGAATACTAGCATACCCAGCATTGCTAACAGAATATTGGACTATATCATGCCAGCATACTGAATATTTCAGACACCATGTTGGCCTGAATACTAGCATACCCAGCATTGCTAACAGAATATTGGACTATATCATGCCAGCATACTGAATATTTCAGACACCATGTTGGCCTGAATACTAGCATACCCAGCATTGCTAACAGAATATTGGACTATATCATGCCAGCATACTGAATATTTCAGACACCATGTTGGCCTGAATACTAGGATACTCAGCATTACTAACAGCATATTGGACTATATCATGCCAGCATACTGAATATTTCAGACACCATGTTGGCCTGAATACTAGCATACTCAGCATTACTAACAGCATATTGGACTATATCATGCCAGCATACTGAATATTTCAGACACCATGTTGGCCTGAATACTAGCATACTCAGCATTACTAACAACATATTCTTCTATTAATTTCTCATAAAGAAAATGACAAAAATGGACAGGAAATGAACAGACTTTTTATTACATCTGATAAATTTTAACAGATTTATATATGGTGGATGTGACCTTTCAGAATTATGTTGTCCATTTGATGTTTTTTCATGTTTCCTTTTTTTATTTAGATTGTCTTTGTTAAAGATTGCTTTGTAACACTGTGTGTCTGTATGTATATTGTATTTGCATGGATTTGTACTTGTGTATTATTGCACAATTTGTCATGCATCAGTTTTATATTAAGATTGATAAAGCATATGGTCACCATATGATTAAAGGAGGCTTGTAAAGGTGTACAGAGGTGTCAGTCATTTAATCCACCCTACTGAGCATTGCTGTTGGTTGTGGGAACTGATTAACTAAATGTTAAATTGGAAAAGTGCTTTCTGCAGTTTTCTAAGCAAATTTTTCCACAACTTACTTCATACAGTATGATAAAAATGCAACAAATAATATGCCCTCACCAGAATCTAATTTCATGGAATCTGCGTCAGTTGTGGATAAAGATAAATGTATTACTTATTGCAAAACATAATCTCCTGCCTATCATTTTTCAGATCTGGTCAAAATAATGTTCCCTGACTAAGAAATCACACAAAATCCTAATGCAAAGAGATGAAAGCTACTTATATATTAACCCAAGTTTTCTGTCCTGACTGGGAAAAGAAGGTGACAGATTCACCATTCTTATTGAAAATCCTCCGTCTTTTGAAGTCAAAACTCCTGACCAAATTTTGCAAATCTCATGATTTGTCCTAAGCTTCATTTTGCTACATGCGTGCATACTGGTTTACAGATGTACATTTTTTTTCTAATTTCAGCTGTGTAAGACATGGAAGGTAAGTCAAAAGCCTCTCCTGCATGTTATGGAGCATTATGTGACTGTGGCAAGTCATGGCAAAAACAAATCAGGGAGCAGATCGAAAGATCATGCTTTGGTTATACAAGTCATTAGTAAGATCAGAGCTTGACATGGCTTTATTATATATGGATCATTTTTTAAATCATACCTTGAGACGCTTGATCCAATACACAATGTAACATTATTAGACATGGTAACATTATTCAAATGCTTAACATTTCTCATAACATCATTGAGCTCTTAGTAAACACAGAATAGTAATAGATACCTTTGTGTGCTGCTTGCTAATTTTAATCTCTTCAGAGTTTTGGCAAGCTTCATGATACACAAGTTATTTAGGTTATCATACACAGAGTGCATATATTACTATCATATGACATCATTTTGTTGAGCAATTCTAACAAGGTCTTGTTCTCAAAAGAATATGACTAGTTCATGTAACTGTGGGTCACTTTAGTAAATCAAGAGGAAAATGAGTAAAAAAGAAATCTTATACTGACTGAAGAACCCAATATTTTTAGAATGAAATTGGAAACATGCATATTATTTTCAGGCTTAACAGACAGTGTGGCAGCTAAGTGCTTACCACTTTTCTTTCCACTACACAGTATTAATACATATATGAATTTGATTTCACAATCTTAAGCATTGTCAGTTACACAGAATCACTTGTACTTCTTGATTAATGTTAGAATATATTTTTGTTATCAACTTTACATTCCAATGTAGATTTTCTATCTTTATTTAATATGGGAATTAAAGTTGACATATTTATATTGCTTGTTTTATTAGATTCTTTAACTGCTAGAGGCCCCAAAGATATAGAAAAAGCCGGATGCACCATCATGCATGCTGAAGGAGATGAATAAGGAACGCATGGCTCCTCAGCAGTTAGCATGCAGGAGATTCAAATCCTACTTTGGATTAACCCAGTTGTACTACTTTAAATTGTCTTTAGCCAAGGCACTTTATTCCAATTACCTCAGCATGAAATAACCTACTTGTGTTTCCATACTGTAAAACACCAAACCAAACAAAACTTTTTTTAATTAAACCTTTCTCAAATGTTGGAATAGTTTGCTTAGATTTAGTAATTTTCATTGTTATATTAATATCTTGACAGCCTTGATTTCTGAAATTGATTTTTGAGCTTGATCTGTTAAAAGAATACCTGACGAGATGCTTTTCAATATAGAGAAAATTGACCAATAGAAAGCTCACTTGAACAGATAGCACTTTATACTTGCATAGAATTTGATTATGTGTGGCCCTGGTGCCATGTGGTCTAATGTGTTTGCATTTGTAGGTCACTCCCACATCTCATCTCTGTCCACTAGAGTTCAAGTTTCAGCTTGATCAATGTGGGTATGTGAGAAAACTTTACACTAGTTCCTGTAGGATGGTTCCTGAAGTTATACTGGATTCTTCTCCCAACAAAAATACTGGCTGCAATGTATATAATATCATTTACTGAAAAATGTAATTAAGTCCCACAAGAGCAAACCAATCATTTGATTATGAAAATTTGTTGATTAAAATCAAACATTAAAGCTGCTGTCTATATACAACAAACCTTAATTTAATGAAAAGTTAAAACAATAGTGATTTGTGTGATCTTTTATTTCCATTGTTTCCATATAGATTTAATGGATCGTATTCTCAGAAGCTGACTGTATTTTAGTATTTTAATTTATTCAAAAGAAAACCATAAGATGACCACTTCACACTTTCCACTAAGGTGTGACTTTGTTTATTTCTAGTCTTAGTGCTCCGTGGATCCTGCCTGGAAAGTTTACTTATCAGTATTTGATAATATTAATAACTGGACCTTACTGAAGAAAGTCACAGGTGGAGGGTAGCACAAGAACCCTGATGAGAAAAGTATGGGGTTAATAAATATCATTTACAAATAAGCATATCTTCCTTGAATTAAAGTATTCTACATCTGAAGTAGTGTCCATGCCCTTGCACCAGCGAAACTTATTTTTCATCTTTGGTGTAATAAAGTTCTCTTTGTGGTGTGTAAAAACGACCCATGAAAATAGTGACTGAAGATTCTTATGGTAGATTTTAAACTGACTGAAGTAATTGTATATCTATATTTACTTAATGTTGTGTGCTTATTACCAAAATTGTATAATGCAATTGATTTCATTGAATGACAGAAATGTCTCACTCATTTTGATTAGCTTGGGTTCTTCTCTACTACATGACTGATGAGCAATATTAGAAAATGTAAAGAAGAAAAGGAAAATTTTATAATTTAAGAAATTCATTTTTTGTTTCTACAGATTACACTGACTGAGTACGACAATGGATTCGTTAACATTCTGTGATGTTTTATCTTGATATATGACATATAATGCAGGTATAAAGACAAGAAATTTAAACTTTAACCTGTCTTTCAAAGAAATTAAGGCAACTTCGCAAACCAAAGTTTTGGGCTGAATGGTCAGCTATTTGTAGAGTGCATCAGTAAAACTCACTCTGATAATCTTCTCCACTGAAAGCATTTTGTATAGTTAAACAGATAAATCTTTGAACTTGTGTCAAGTATTGAGTGATCAAGGGTTTTGAATGGCTGCTGAGAATTTGATACGCTTGAAATGTCTCCCAAGAGAAACAAAACATTTACAGAAATGGGAAGTTGAATTGCACAAGCACTTGCATACTTATGTTTGACTTCGACATTTGTCCTTAGTCAATCAAAGCTATGCTCTTAAACATCACAGCAGACTTCAGTAGGAGAGGGGCTGGGTGGGTATGCCAGCTGCATTTGAATGAATCAGGTGGATTTTTTAAATGTAGGATTGGTGGGATTAATGAAGACATCTTAACAATATTATGCAGGATTTATAGTGAATTTTTATGCTTTTTGGGTGTGATCATTCAGAAATTTGCCTGAATTACACCATGACATGCCCTAGAATAGACCATGGGACCCTTTCATTTCAAACCAAATTTGATTCATTAACCACTAGAAATAGGATCACTGCAAACATGGCTGCATGTCAAAACCAGTCTGCCCCAGATTTGGGCAGGAAGGGCCATAATGGATCATCATGTAACAGGATTGAAAACTCTCATATACAAACTGGCAGGTTGACCACTATTCTTATTCCAGAGACTGCCCAAAATGAAAGCATAAGAAAGAAATATAAGAGGAAAAGCATGAGAATGGACTGCTTACCAAGAAGATAGTGGAAGTCACAACTCCATTTAGCATTGCTGGCAAAGTCTATGTGCATGCATCTATAGCGGATAAAAAAACCTTATTGAAGCACATAGTGAGACCAAGTTTAAAGTCTTGACAATCCCGAAACCCATACAAGCATCTACCAAAGCCTAGAGTGAAGCAGAAATACAAATGTTCATTGTAACAAATATAGGACCTGCAAAAACAGTAGGAAACTGGTCCCATCAGTAAATGAAAGTGTAACAAATAAAAGGTTGATCCTATCCATAAGATAACTGGTTAAATCTGGTCAACAGAGAGAGCAGCAAACTGTTAGCTTTCCTCAGTGGTGCCAAGTAAAGAGTGAATGAAAGAATGTAAAAGACTTCAGAAATAATCAGATGATCATATCAACCTCTTCAAAAGTTTGAAATTATGGAAATTCGAGAGGCACCCTGATACTGAACAGGGGACATCTCCCAGCAGTCCCATACTTCCGTAAATACCACTTCACAAATATGTCTTGCACCATAATATATAATGGACTTTCCTTGAGTTAAAGACACATATTGCTGAAATACCAGAAGTATTTTTTTTGAGGAAAATGACATAATAGCTAATGTTAGAAACTTCATTAACTATATCAATAATGTTTCAAGAAATGATATGAACACTGGACAGGTGCCCATCATAATAAATAACAAAGTTCCTCAGAGCCAGATTAATCTAAGTACTACATTAAAGACTATATCCATTCTTATAACTGTACACAGAACTCTTGACACTTTGATCAGTTTATCTTCCTCCAGACATGTCGGTCAGTCAGTCAATCTCACTGAACACTTACCAGCACCTTTTGTTTGACTTGGCAATTTTAATGGCCACCATACCTGTTTCAGCTGCAAAGATATCTGTTAGAGGGGAAAGCAAATAGCAGATTGTGTTAAAATAGATCTTCGCCTTTTTAAGGATTTAGTCCTATACCTACTTGCATCTTGCAACATGATTGCTCTTGTCCTTAGATTTGGCTGTCTGTGATCTGTCTCTTGTCCTTAGATTTGGCTGTCTGTGATCTGTCTCTTGTCCTTAGATTTGGCTATCTGTGATCTGTCTCTGTTACTTTTCTTCTCTTGGGGAGTTCACGATGACCTCTCTAATAATGATCACTGTTCATTCTCTTTGGGAGTTCACGATGACCTCTCTAATAATGATCACTGTTCAGTACCATAATATTCCCAAACCTGAGCGGAGAGGTCACATGGAAGTTGAACAAGGCAGATAGGGAAATCTTTTGATTTCTCTGCAAACCAAATTTTAAAGCTGATCATGTTGAAGACATACTACTTCTAATAACATGTACTAATATACTGGGAATACAATACCCCAACTATAGGGATTCCTAAATGTGTCAAAAAGTCATGATCTGATTGATACTTGCGGACAGGAAAGGTCCTTTAAATCTTAGTGCTAATCCAACAGCTGAGAATCTGAATAAATGCTGTATACTTATATATATATATATATATATATATATATATATATATATATATATATACAGCCTCTTTCCACACGTTGACTTATAATACATGGGATGTATATTAATACTTTTTGGTTAGAATACCAAGATATACTGTCAAACCATTAAAGAAATAGATAAGCAAACATGGATATCTTAGTTGAACTCTCACCACTGTATTAAATCAATATAGAATATAGTATGGAGTATCATTGGCAAAAATAAAATGAAAAACAAAAACGTGTATCAGACACTTAAAGACATCTGATGCATTGGTCATGGCCCTGCTAGACATGTCAAAGACATTGGCCAAAACATCCTCAAAAATTCATTACAAGGGAAATATAAAACTTATGCCATATAAGAAACCTGAAAATGAAAGGTCTCTCTAAGTTTTGAAGCTGCTGATGCTGAAGACTGCAATAATTCTTTCATTTCCAAACCATGCTAACACTTCTAACCTTCATTTCGTATCACTAGCAAGTTTTGTTTACAAGTCCATGGGACTTAATTAACAGATTACATGCCTATGGGACTTAAAAACCAGGGTACAAGTCCATGTTACTTAAATGACAGATTACAAGTCCATGGAACTTAAATGACAGATTACATGTCCATGTTACATAAATGATAGATTACAGGTCAATGTTTACTTAAATGACAGATTACAAGCCCATGGAACTTAAATGATAGATTCCTTGGTATCTTGAATCCAACAAACTTCTACCAGACTTGGTGTAGATTCAGGTGCCAAAGAAGCACAATCATCCAAATGGCTAGAAATTAATGCTAGAATCTTGCTAATTGAAGTTCTGATGTGTCAGTAAATTGCTAGTTAAAGAAAATGAAGTAGAAGATTCTTGCTAGTGATATATTTTAATTTCAATTTTATTTAATATAAATAACAGGCATAGAAAACCATCAATAAAATGTAACAAATGCGAAAAATATCATAGTAGATATTTAACTGTTTAAAATATTTGCTAGCTATATTGCTAGTACTGAAAAAAAATGTTAATTTTGAGTCCTTGTCCATTTAGTCAGACTTAAAACATTGAATAGAGACTTTTTCATAAAGAAAGAATATACATAAGCCCTCTTTTGTGACTTGGCGAAAACTTATGATGCTAGGAATGTACAGATTATTAGATGTTGCTGACTCTTTCATTTACTGATGACCAAAGAGTATGCATACTGTTATTAGATGTTGCTGACTCTTTCATTTGCTGATGACCAAAGAGTATGCATACTGTTATTAGATGTTGCTGACTCTTTCATTTGCTGATGACCAAAGAGTATGCATACTGTTATTAGATGTTGCTGACTCTTTCATTTGCTGATGACCAAAGAGTATGCATACTGTTATTAGATGTTGCTGACTCTTTCATTTGCTGATGACCAAAGAGTATGCATACTGTTATTAGATGTTGCTGACTCTTTCATTTGCTGATGACCAAAGAGTGTGCATACTGTTATTAGATGCTGCTGACTCTTTCATTTGCTGATGACCAAAGAGTGTGCATACCTCAACCAGAGATGAGCTTAAGCAAAAAACACTTGAAATCAACAAAAATGGTCTGGTATTCATGTTTGTATGCATAAGTTGAATCGCTAGTTTGAATTTCATTCCATAATGGCAACTTTTTGAATTATTTTTAAGTCTTGTAACTGTTTGGACATATGTGTGTTACATATCTAATTGTTTACTGCATCATAGCTGCAAATTGTCATTATTCCTTTTTCATAGTAGATGATTATCTGCATTAGAGTTTATATACCTTGTGGGGAAACTGTCAAGTGTTTATATATGTTGTGGGGAAACTGTCAAGAGTTTTAATATCTTTGTGGGGAAACTCAAGAGTTTATACATATTTGTGAGGAAACTGTCAAGAGTTTATATACCTTTGTGAGGAAACTGTCAGGGGCTTTTATATTTTTGGGGAAACTATCAAGAGTGTATGTATCTTTCTGGGAAAACTGTCAAGAGTTTATATACCTTTGAGGTGAAACTATATCTTTTGGGGGAAACTGTCAAGAGTTATATACTCTTGTCAAGAAACTCAACAACTTATATACCTTTGTGGGGAAACTGTCAAGAGATTTTATATCTTTGTGGGGAAACTCAAGTGTTTATACATTTTTGTGAGGAAACTGTCAAGAGCTTATATACCTTTGTGGGGAAACTCATGAGTTTATATACCTTTGTGGGAAACTGTCAACAGCTTATATATCTTTGTGAGGAAACTGTCAAGAGCTTATATACCTTTGTGGGGAAACTCATGAGTTTATATACCTTTGTGGGGAAACTGTCAACAGCTTATATATCTTTGTGAGGAAACTGTCAAGAGGTTATATACCTTTGTAGGGAAACTGTCAAGAGTTTATATACCCCTGTGGAGAAAATGTTAAGAGTTTATATACCTTTGTGAGGAAACTCAAGAGTTTATATACCTTTGTGGGGGAAACTGTCAGGGGTTTTTGTGTCTTTGGGGACACTGTCAAGAATTTATATATCTTTGTGGAGAAACTGTCAAGAGTTTATATACCTTTGTGGGCAAACTATATCTTTTTGGGGACACTGTCAAGAGTTATTATATCTTTATGAGGAACCTGTTAAGAGTTTATATACCTTTGTGGGAAGAGTTGATCTATCTTT
This sequence comes from Megalonaias nervosa, assembly GCA_016617855.1. NCBI lineage: Eukaryota > Metazoa > Mollusca > Bivalvia > Unionida > Unionidae > Megalonaias > Megalonaias nervosa. The sequence goes on along the minus strand of JAECUM010095011.1, from coordinate 61,364 downwards.
GTGCAAAAACTGTCAAGAGTTTATATACCATTGTGGGGTTTACATACCTTTGATTGAGTTTATATATCTTTGTGGGGAATCTGTCAATAATTTCTATATCTTTGGGGGAACTGTCAAGAGTTTATGTATCTTTGTGGAAAACTGTCAAGAGTTTATATACCTTTGAGGGGACACTGTCAAGAGTTTATATATATATATATATATATATATATATATATATATATATATATATATATATATATATATATATATATATATATATATATATATGGGAAAGCTCAAGAGTTGATATACCTTTGTGGGGAAACTGCCAATAGTTTATATATCTTTGTGGGGAAACTGTCAAGAGTTTATATAACTTTGTGGGAAAACTCAAGAGTTTATATACCTTTGTGAGGAAACTGTCAAGAGTTCTTGTTTCCTTGTGAGGAAACTGTCAAGAATGTTTATATTTTTATGGGATAACTGTCAAGAGTTTATATACTTTTGTGGGGAAACTGTCAAGAATTTATATACCTTTGTGGGAAGAGTTTATCTAACTGTGTGGAAAAACTCAAGGGTGTATATGTCTTTGTGGGGAAATTGTCATGAGCTTATATCTCTTTGTGGAGAAACTATCAAGAGCTTATATACCTTTGTGGGGAAACTGTCAAGAGTTTATATACCTTTGTGGGGAAACTGTCATGAGTTTATATATCTTTGTTTGGAAACTGTCAAGAATTTATATACCTTTGTAGGGAAACTCAAGAGATTGTACACCTTTGTGAAGAAACTGTCAAGGGTGTTATATCTTTGTGAGGAAACTGTCAAGAATTTTTATATTTTTGTGGGGAAAGTGTCAAGAGCTTATATACCTTCATGGGAAGAGTTCATTTACCTATGTAGGAAAACTGTCAAGAGTGTATATGTCTTTGTGGGGAAACTGTCAAGAGTTTATATCTCTTTGTGAGGATACTGTCAAGAGTTTATGTAGCTTACAAACTGTCAGTAGTGTATATATCTTTTTTTAGGAAGCTGTGAAGACTCTCAACACCCTGCAGACAAATGCTCAGACCTTGGAAAAGATCAGACGTCAACAGTACAGACTTCCCCAATTAAAGTTGCCTAATATGATCAAGTTTTCCCAGAGAGCAGGAATCTCAGTAAGATGAATTCATGTTATTAAAGATGCCCCTGCTTTTGTAAACACAGTGCTTACTGATCAGTTCAAAATTATGTGATAATTGCATTATAGCATTATTAATATCTTGTAATTTTATGTGTATCGTAGCACAATAAACATTGGGAGATACTGTATTGTATACAGTATTATGTGATTGGAATGCTTGTCTTGCATTAAATAATCAAACAAAAATGATTAATAAATTTCAATAATTCAGGGCTCTCACAGGTTAGGAATTAATCAGGGAATATTATTTTTTGTCTTTTCACAAGTCCAAAAATATACAATGTTCTAAATGAATTGCAATAGTCCTTATGTATCAGTGATGCAGTACAGAATGTCTTTGAATGAACACACAATAATCCAATTTAGCAGTGTGTACAAATCCAAGTACTGAAGGAGCACTTTAGAAATTCCAATTGAATATTCTAGCACCCTCAAATTATATCTGAAGACAACTGCAAACTCTGATCATAGATTCAAAAAGACTGATATAAAACAGGAATGAAACAGGAATTAATACTTGTATAGAAAGCCTCTATTAATACAGACACAATATAATGTTCTGGAATTCTCAAGCTGCAAGTTATTTCTAATCAGAAAACTCGATTAAATTTTTTCTAGAATATTCAGAACTCAAAAGCTATATGAATATCTTTTTTACAACTTACAATAATAGACAAAAGTTAGCTATGTAAACATGTTATCCACAAATGAAGGGGAACTAACTGTGGTTAAAGTTTGAGGGTAAGGTATGGTCTCTGGGGGCAGCTGGTGAAATTTTATGTTGAAGGCTTTCATTAATGCCTGTTGGAAGGATCAAATTTGGTATATGATAACAGCATTTGAAATTTTATGTTAGGGTTTTTTTAATGCCTGCTGGAAGGGTAGCATTGGGTTTATGAAAAGCAGGTTAAATTTTATGTTAGGGTTTTTTTAATGCCTGCTGGAAGGGTAAAATTTGGTTTATGAAAAGCAGGTTAAATTTTATGTTAGGGTTTTTTTAATGCCTGCTGGAAGGGTAAAATTTGGTTTATGAAAAGCAGGTTAAATTTTATGTTTAAGGTTTTTGTTGGAAGGAACTATGCATTTTATAACATGTGCCTGACATTATTCAATATGCTTTTTATAACATATGCCTGACATTATTCAATACAATTTAACCCAATTTTAGTGATTTGGTTTCTTTGTTTGTACAAAATAATGAGAAATAGTTTCAGGTTAATATTTGTGTTTAAGGTTTTGTATAATACATGTAGGAAGAAAAATATTGCATTTTAATTTAACTTCCATTTAATGACAGTAATTTCCTTTTGATAAAATCAGGAGAGCAGTAATCTAATGAATTCCATTGTCTTATATATTTGAGAGAGTGTGGATTTAATTGACTTTACTGAATACTTCTCTTATTCAGTTTTCCAAATTAGGGCAAAATGAGATTAGAATTTGCGTTTGAGTTTTTTTTATATGGACAGCAGGTTGAAGTTTGAATTTATGGTCTTGGTTACACATGTGTAACATTTCTGGAACTGTTGATTTCAGTTTCAACTGTGTATATTTATAAACTTTTTCCTGACCTTTGTTTACTTTTATGTCCCCTTGAATATGGAAGGACTAAAAGTATTGTGATTGTCTGTCAGTTCTGTATGTACATACATTCCAAAATTCTTGTGTCTGCAACTACCTGCACATCATTATTTTTCTCCACTGATGTACTTTCTTTAAACAAGTTATACCACTTTTTGGTGTTAAATGTATATACTATAAGGGCTTTACTATTATAATTAAATTCTTTATGTATTCCCTTCATTTTTGCTGAAATCCATTGCCTGAGTCATCAGTTCAGATGCACCAAGACTATTATCTCTTACTTATATTAAGCACCAATAATACTGTCTCTTGCTTTTATTAAGCACCAATACTACTGTCTCTTGCTTTTATTAGGCACCAATACTTCTGTCTCTTAGTTACATTTGACACCAAGGCTAATGTCTCTTACTTCTTTTAGGCACTAACTTGGACACAACATATGAAACAAATACTGTATATTATGTTCCATTTTCAGAAACAATAGTTGCGTTTGAATGAAATGACTGGAATGTTAGTGCAAGTAACCTTTCCTGATGCATTCAAATCCTAATCCTTTGCTTTGTGTTATCCTACACGATAGCTTTCATGACCAGCTCCATTTTGTTTTCTCTTTAGGCTTTACAACAGCTTTAAAGCAGGTTCATCACTGGTTGGCAAATCTCCATGGCATCTGAAAGAAAAATACAATATATAGTATGCAATAACAGCTGAGTGATACTAAATAATAATTTGTTCTGTGTGCAACAAATCCCACAGATTTTTGCCTAATATTAGGGAGACATTGTTGACATCAGGTCAACATACATATATTGCTTTGTAGTCATGCCCAGAGATATGCCCATTTTTGGTGGTATATATATATATATATATATATATATATATATATATATATATATATATATATATATATATATATATATATATATATAATTTGTATTTTTGTTGGCTTTCTTATTATATGTTATTTGCAATTTGCATTTGTATTTTGTACTTGACTCTGTCCAAACTTAATTTAATGGTATACCTGACCAGTGAGATTTATTTTTGTAAACAACATAATACATAGCTGGTACTTCTCTAAGATTATAGATTGAATAATGAGATCATTGTCAATGGAGGTAAACATGTTTTTTTTTTTAATCTGAGCCCAGGACATCAGTTTCCACTTGGAAATTCCTAAACTTGTTGACAACTTTGAATGTTTTAGAGAGGAGGCTGACCTACATCCTGGCTCTGTTATTGTGTCATAGCTTTTTATATCAATGTTGTTTACTTGAAAGATTACTAATTCTTGCCTTAACATCTGTAGCAGGATCATTCTTATTGTTGTGTTAAGTTTTTGATTTGGGTGGATTTATTTGTTCAAATTATTATTCACTGGAATTACAAAGTGCTTAATAATATTCTTGGACTGGCACATTAATTAGGAATTATAGTGAATTCAGAAATAGACATTCTGGATTATACAGTATTATTGTGATACATCAAAAGACTATTAGCGCATCATCACACTCCAGGCCAATGGAATATTAGCACATTCGAGACTACAGGCACATCAACAAATTCAGTGTTGGAATTTATTTGGAATACCACGGTAATTCATTTGGAACTTCATACATTTGGACTTGTGAAAGAACTTTTAGGACTATTTGGGATTTAATTCACATTACTGTAAGTTCTTTTTAAATTTTCACTTTGTATTATAAGGAAATAAACTATTTGTTGAATTTTACAAAACATGTTTTTTTTTGCTCTTTTCTTTTACTTTGTTTATGACCATAGAGTTGTAGAGTTATATATATATATATATATATATATATATATATATATATATATATATATATATATATATATATATATATATATTGTGTATATAAGAATTCTTGTATGGGCAACTAGTCTTGAAAATACTGTTATCTCTACTCTTCCTGAATGAATGGTCATATCAACATGGGATTTTTCTAAAAGACTTGTGATGATATCTCATTGGTCCTCAATAAAAATGGTGCTTATCCGATGTCTAATATGGCCACTAAATCTTGTTATTACTACTCCTCCAGTATGGAATCACTATTGTCATGGAGTTTTCACCAGAAGAATTCTTATGGTGTCTAGCCAGTCCTAAATAATAATGGTGCCAATCTGGTGTCTGATATGGCTGCTGCAGTGACTATCTTGAGAATATTGTTATTACTATTCTTCATGAATGAAAGGTAATGCTGCCTTGAGGTTTTCACCAGAATAATTCTTATGATGTATAGCTGGTCCAAGATAAATATGATATCATTCTGATGTCCAGTATGGACACAACAGTGGCTGTCTTGAAAATACTGTTTATCACTACTACTCATAAATGGGTGGTCAATCAGCATGTGTTTTTTTACTAAACAACTTCTTATGTGTTTCTAGTTGGTCCTAATGGTGCCATTCAGACATTCAGTATAGTTGCCAGAGTGGCCATCTTGAAGATCATTTCATTACTATATCTCCTGAATGAATTATCATTTAAGCATGGGGTTGTCACTAAAAGACCTCTTATGATGTCAAGTTGGTAGTATGTTAAAATGGTGCCAATCCTACATCTAATGTCACTGCGACAATGGTCATCTTGAAAATAATGTTATCTCTTCTTTTTCTAGATGGCTTGACAAATCTTCACTAAAAATCTTCTTATGATGTCTAGTTGGTAGCAAATAGAATGGTGCCAGTCTGATATACATGTCCACCATGGCATCCATAATGAAATTTTATTATCATTATTTCTCACATGTCAACATGAGGTTTCCATGAGAAGAATTCTTTTGGTGTCCTGTTGGTCCTAAATAAAAATGGTGCTAAGTTGATACCTAGTGTGTCCACCACAGCAATTAATGTAAAAATCTTTTTATCTGTGAAGAATATCAGAGATGGTTTCAACACAGCTGTTAGGAGGAAGAAATGGTCTTATCTTGAATTCCTGGAAAAATCTTTTCAACCAGTAGAGTGTTAGTCCCTTTGAGGAACTCTTGTTTAGAGTTATGCCTCTTCCTAGATTGATCTATTTTAAATGTTCTTTTGTATTTCATACATGCATACCTACTTTGCCAAAGTAATTATATCATTTTTCATCTTGTATCACTTATTCAAAGAAGAAGCTGGGGGGAGGTTGGACATTCATTTCCTGTAGACAGATTTCATCTTGCAATTTTGTTTTCCATACATCCTTCCATTAATCTGTTTCCAGTTCCTTTTCCATACATCTACAGTCACCAAGCTTTGTGGAAGGAACAACTCTATAGATTTTGGGGTCAGAGCTCAAAGGCAAATGTGGTTTTACACACAAAACCCCAAGTTCTCCACCACTGACATTCTCTAAACTTTGTAGATGGCTTGCACATTGGATAAGGTTGAACCCCATCACATTTTGGGTCCAAAGATGAAGGTCTCTTTGACTGAAAGAAGAAAAATGGATTCTGTAAAACAATTTAGATCTTTATAGTCTACAGTTGTCAAACTTTTTTGGATGACATGCACTTGTGGTAAGGTAGCACCATGTCAGTCTATGGTAAGGTAGCACCCTATCAGTTTATGGCTCAAAGGTAAAGGTCACTATAACTGGAAGAATAAAAATGGTTTCCGCAAATTAGCAATAGTTCTACCTGACCAGAACTTAAGGTTGGTTTACACTTGGGGTCAGGATGAAGCCTATTGATGATTTGGTTAGAAGGGCAAAGGCCAAGGTCACTATGACTGAAAGAATTAAACATTTGTTCCACTTCCCAGACATGGAGGGAATATTGTTGATGACTAACACTTAAGTCAAGAATGAAGCCTATTGATTTTGGGCTAAGAAAGACAACGGTCAAGGTCACTTTGAAAAAACTGCACAAAATTTGAGTTATTTATGTAGAGGACTTTTAACATGTGGGTAGTGTTTGATGTACTGTACATGGTACTCATATTATTCATTAAATTTACTTAGCCATATTATATGTCTTGTCATTTTTAAAGAAACTACTATATTGAACTGCAAATTGCACAGACCCAGATCTCCCATCACATAATGTTCCTGTGTAGTTTGTAATCAGTAGAACAAACAACATACCCTGGCCTCCAGAGGCATTATATATGGCAGATCAGGATCTTTCTTGTTTGCAATTTGACTCAACTTATAAGCAAGTTTACGGTAGTCAGTTTTTTTTTAACATCAACTACCCTTTGGGATGATTAATTCAGAAAATGTAAAGTCTGGTTGCCTTCCTGTAGATTCTTTGTAATCCAATCAGCAGATAAGGACTTAAGATTATCATTTTGATTGGTTCTTTTTAAGCTAGCAGACATAGACAGCCTCAGGATCATCCATGTTAGTGGTACCAAGGGTAAAGGTTCTACATGTGCCTTCTGTGAGAGCATCCTTCTTCACCATGGATACAAGACTGGATTCTACAGGTGAGGACTTTTGTTAAAAATTTTCATCATTTGCTAACTGCATACATTTTTTCATTACATATTTACATGAGAAGATTATATTATTATCAACAATTTAGACTAGTCCACTTTTTATAAATTGCAAACTATTTGTCAAAAGTGCTTTTGAAAGGTGCAGTATGTTCAGAAGTCAGTTGTAGTCATGGATTTGCAGATTAATCTTTATCCCTGAGTAAATTCCTTGACCAAATTGTGTGTATGTCATGCTCTTACAGCAATAAAGCAACCATTTAGATTATGGACTCCATAATTCTTGGCCGTAGTAAGAGTATTAAGAAAATAATGGTTTTTGCACAGTTACTTTATGACAGCATACCTTGACCCAAGGTCCAGGTCATTGAGACCACTGGTCAGTAACCTCCAGAGTCTAGTGTACCCTACATATTCTTATGTGTAGGACTACTAAACATGGGGCAGGCATATAATGTGCCATTCACAGTACTCTTCCTGATAAATATTTATTAAATTTCTTACTCAAATGGCAGGGGGTGGGGATCAGAACAAAATTCAGAAAGGTCTGTTGTTGCGAGATATTTGTCATTATATTTCACTTAGGGTGCCACTAAAACATGTAATGCCATCATCTTGAGAATACTTTGCCAGCCATTCCCATTTTGACATGATTTTTGTATTTTATGTTAACTTGTCCCACAACAAACACTACTATCAGATCCCAATTTTCAGGCTACATAAATTCTATATGTGATGTGATGTGATGTGATTATGATTTTTAACGTAGCTTTAACAATTTTTCAGTCATATCGCTACGATGTCTGCAGTGTGGCAGTTTATAGTGATGTCTAGCACTGGGGCATCATGCCGCAGACATGTAGCATGATGTCCCACCCAGTCACATTATCCCGACACCAGGCCGACCAGTCCTAACACTAACCTCTTAATGCTGAGCGCCAAGCGAGGCAGCTGTTAGTACCATTTTTGTAAGTCTTTGGTATGACTCGACCGGGGATTGAACCCACGACCTCCCGCATCCGAGGCGGATGCTCTAACCACTAGGCCACCGGAGCGGTCTAAATTCTATATAAGGGTACCCCAGCATAAGCATCAATATATATAGATCACTCATATGCTTGTAATATCTGATTGTAACTCATTTGTGAAGCATGCATATGCACTTGTATCACAAAGGCAATTGAATATTGATCAATATCTCATCAGCTTAATGCTCTAATTCACTTTCATGAAACTAAAGGCAACAAATACAAATTATACCTCAATGAAGAAACTCAAAACAGGATACGAAAGGTACCAGTACTGGATAAATATCATGCTTTTACAATCTGCTCTTCATGGACTACACTTTGGCACTTTGCAGGAAGGAATACTGCAGGAAATATTTTATAGCTAAAGTGAATATTTAAATGCTTCAAATAAAGATTTTGGATAAAAAGTTGAAGCATTTCCTCTGTGCATGTTCTGATTCAAATTTTTGTGCTCTCATTCCTATTTGATGTCTGTTGAGGTTGGAATCTGTACATTGTCTCCATTTAAGAATTTCTTTGCAATGAAAACAGTATTATTATATATTGTCCCCAACCTTTTCAAAGAAATAGGGGCGACACAGTATCTGCATTTCCATGCATCACACTTTCATTACCATTCTACAGTTTTAAAGATTTTTGAGATTAAGAGATGAAACTTGGTATACTTATATGTCATCGCTTGGAGGTGTGTAGTGTGCCATAATATCAAGCTCACAGCTCAGTATTTTACATTTTTCATCACACTCCTACTCTGCTGGATAACTCTATAGTCATCTGCAGCTATGTATACATATACCATTTCTTGGATGTGTGTAAAGATGAAACTTGATCATACACAAGGTGTGTTACTACGACACTGGAGGCAAAATCTTCAAGCTCCAATTCATGTCTGGCACGCAACTCCATATTTTATATTTTACATCACATTGATGCAGATTTTACCAGCCTCAGTCCTTAAAAAGATCATTTCTTTAAAAGACCGCTAACTATGTCCATTTTTCTTTCGTAGTTCTCCACACCTTATGGAAGTAAGGGAGAGGATTCATATCAATGGCCAGCCATTAGACAGGGAAAGATTTACGTCTTACTTCTGGGATGTTTATAATAAGCTGGACAAGACTAAGGTACATGTTTGACTTCCCCACAAACCACACACAAGATAAAGTTATCACTTTTCCAAAGGCGCTTTTATCCCCTCACTTTGTACATGCCTGCCATAAGGCAGAGCATTTATTTAATAATGTTATCGATCTGTTTAAGGATTCCCACTCTACCATGAAATCAGGATAAAGTTTGGAGAAAGAATAGGTTTGTTCTCATCCAGGAAAAGCCCTTTAATTTTGCATATAATTGATCAGAGTTAGAGCTACTAGACAGAAACAATAAGCAATAGAGTCATAATTGATCTGATTATGAGTTAAACATTTTGAATTCTTACCATAATTTTCAGAGGCTACATAACACTTTAGTCAATTGAGATGCAGTTGTTGTATGGATTGTTAGTCAATTTAGATGCAGTTGCTGCATGGATTATTAGGGTCCCTGTCCTAAACAGATTTGTATAATCAGTCCAAGCACTCAGATGATTAGAGTAGTCAAGCAGACTGGTTACTGCTTAGATGCTTCATCTTGTTATTTATTCTTGTGCTGAAGGTAAAAAGGTCACTCTATCATTAATATTGTCTGCTGAATTATATTTTAAGGAGTAAATTTAAGTAGAGACTTACAATTTGTTTATTAAAATTACCACGAAAACAGATTTGTTTAGTATATCTGAGAATAAAACTGACAAACATTTGCAACACAAAGGTAGACATATCACAGAGAGCAGCAGCTGTTTTGATTGTTACCCAAATTAGAAGTATTACATCCGTTACATTAGCCAGATCGCTGGGGCAAACTGAGGAAAAGTTTTACATTTTTTAATTTCTTGCTAATGCTCAAGTAGAAAATAAAAAGAAGAAAACAGATCAATACTGCAATATTGTTCAGAATTTTCTTGTTAAAATATATCCAAATAAATATTAAAAATCTAGTCTGCATGACAGATTCTTTGATTTGTTAATTTTATGCTTAAATTATTACTTTAAGTTCAATGCCTCAATAATTTCTTGTATTAATTAAGAACATAAAACTTGAGAGTTTGTACTTTAATGAATTAGTTTTCTGTTTAGACTTGAATGTATTTAATTACTGTTAGTCTGTAACATTTGCCCTGAAATTTGCTTGGACATGGGGTGTCTATTCAGAAGTAGAATGGAATAAAAGGGGCCACTTACATATGTTCCATTTGATAAGTAAGGAAAAAAATTCAGTTGCCTATGAATGCAGATTAATTCCATTCATATTTCCCATACAACATTTTTAAAAATTCAAAGCCAAATAGTAAATACATGTCTGTAATGCCGACAGACTGACAATGCAACTGCCACAGTACATATATAGGCTTAGCCATGGCTACATTCTTGTGCATGTTGAGAGATGTGCAATATCATTAATAAAATGCCAAAATGCCTAATCCCTTTTTTCTGAAAAGTATACATAACATTTTTTTTTAAAACAATGAATAAAAAAGAGATATGTAATAAATATAAAACAACATCAGTGATTTGTGCAGTGGCATAGGAACATCGTCTCAGCTTGACATTCCTATGTCATGTCAAACTTGTTCTTTCCACCTGATCAGAACAATACACATATGTAGTTTTGTCTATATGTGTTATAGCACTCACTTTCAGTTACTTTTTAATGCCCTTCTGAGAGGCCTCTACTGTGGTCAGATCTGGCCCCCTTGTGGAACTGTATGGGGGGAAGCGTGGGCTACTGCTCAAATTTACTATATCCTAAATACAGTCCTTATAAATATGTCATTCCACCTTACCGAATATTGCTCTGAGTTACAGATAAATATTGATAGCCTTAATGAAAAGATTCATTTCAAAGTTGGCAGGTCTGTGTCAGAATCACTGACTGTGAGAAGAAATATGGTTACTTTACAATATCATTAGCTCTACATCATAGACCTGGGTGCAGCTTTGTGGATGGCTTGCACATGGGGTAAGGAAGAAGCCATTTGATTGGAGTGTGGCATGAAAGGTCAAAGATCAGGGTCATTGACTGAAAGATGAAAAGTGGTTTCTGAACAAACATTTCTGTTACAGTCACTGTAATTTAAGCAAACTTTGAGGATGATTTGCATATTATGGTAAGAAAGAAACCTATTAGTTTTGGGGTCAAAAGGCCAAAGTCACTGACTGAAGGAAAAATAAATGATGTTAGATCATGTACCTTGACCACATTTTGTGGAGGGCTTGCTCTTTAAACACGGAAATCATCTTTTAATTTAGGGGTCAAAGCTCAAGATCATTGTGGCTCTAAGAACAGTGTGTTTTACAGAAAAATATTGTTGTAGACTAAATTCCTTGACTAAACTTTGTTGGGACATGCACTTAGGTTAAAACAAAAAGTATAGATTCAGGGGTCTGAGGGTCAAAGGTCATGGTAGATGCGATAAGTAAATAATGCTTTATGCACAATACATTTATCTGACCAAACCTTGACTTCTTTGAGGCCTGTTGATCCATTCTACAGAGTCAGCCATGAACAGCTTGTTCTTACATAGATGACTATTAAATATTGGGGCCACTTATAATGTTCTGTTCCTGGTACTTGAAATTTTTTAGTGAATACAGAGATTATGGGATAGCCAGTTCCTACATCATCCTGAAAGGATGGTTATATTTGCATGGGGTTTTCACTGAAAGACTTATTATGATGTCTGGTTGGTCCTTAATTAAAATGGTACCAATCTAATTTCTAATATGGCCACCATGCCAGCCATCTTGAAAATTTTATTATCACTTCTTCACCTAAAAGGAAAATCATATCAGCATGGGGTTTTAACTAGAAGGCTTCCTATAAGTCTAGTTAGTCCTTAATAAAATTGAGGCTGATCTGACATTTAGTATGGCCACCACCACAACAGCCATCTTGAAAAGATTGTTATTGCTACATCACCTGCATAGAAAGTCAATGTAAGCATCAGGATTTCATTAAAAGACTTCTTATAGTGTCGAGCTGGCCGTGTACAAAAATTGTCTCTATCTGATATCCAATATGGTTGCCATTTCACCTTGAAAATCTTCTAATTGTGTGTCAAGTCAGTCAGGCTGTGAAGGTAGATGACAAAAGCTGTGTGGACAGTGCAGGGCATCAGCTCAGGTGCAGTAGGAACTGATGGTCATCCACTGCATCTAAACATGTCTCCAGACATCTCAACACTGTTGTACCACTAGATTCATGCATATCCATATGAGAGCGAGGGTGACTCAGTGCAACATTCCCTCACTTAAATTCAACTCATTCACAAGTCATCACACTACTTCCCTCTCCCCACCAGATGTTTCCTTCAAGTCCTGTGGCAATGGGTGAGTGGCAAAGCAGCAGGCGTGGATACACTGGAATCTGTAGCTGCAGACCTGCACACAGGAGGATCAGGCCATAGGGTTGCTTTTAACTGGACATAAGCAGCTCGTGGCTGACTGAGCAGCCCTTGTATGGATCACACTGCTTGCCTCCATAGCAGGAGGAAGGGGCTCAGAACAGTGCCATAAACATTACCTGCATCACCTTAACCCTGGTCAGCATACTGCAGCTTATGGGAATCCCACCTTAGTGGTAAAAAGCTAGCAAGAAGGCAACCCAGATGAGATCAAGGACAATTTTATGAAGATCTGTGTCTCATGTTGCAGAAGTACTGAAGGCTGACAGAGTTTATCACCCTGGTGACTTCAGCGCTAGAGCTTGCACAAATAACCAGACATATAGCCAGGTGATATTGGAAAAACGGTATTGGTAAATGTAATAACAACGGTCTCCTACTGAGGAAATGCACTAAACACAGCCTCTTAATAAACAAAACTGTCTTCCACCTGCCAAGCCACAACAAGATGTCTTGAGTGCACCCATTACATCATATGGGGAAGAGACAGGCAGAATACAATAGAGATAACTCCAAGAATGTCAAAGAAATTAGGGCATCCTTCAGATGCTCAGTGTACTCAACCTCATCCCAAACCCTTGGTCCCACCACACATAAAGAACAAGATTGGTTTGATGAGAACAATGCTGCCATACAGAAACTTCTGAATGAGATGAATTGGCTACAGTGGATCAGTCCTATGCAGACAGGAATGACATGAAGAACTTCGATGATACCTTGAAAGCACTCTATAGGCCACAGTCATCAGGAACATCCCCAATATTGGCTGTTGCCAGTGCCACAGTGCACACTGACAAAGAAAAGATACTTAAAAGATGGGCAGAACACTTCAACAGTATCCTTGATGAACAGTCAACTATCAGTGAGGAGGGAGTTGACTGACTGCCCCAAGTGGAAGTATTCAAATATATTTACTGATCCTCCAGTACTGATTGAAACTAATGTATGAAAGTTATTTCCCTTATGTCAAATGGCAAAGCACCTAGTGCTGATTGAAACTACTGTATGAAAGTCATTTCCCTTATGTCAAATGGCAAAGCACCTAGTGCTGATGCTATACCAGCAGAAGTTTACAAAGCTGGAGACATCTCCTGTCAAATGTGCCACAGACAGTTCAGAGCACACATTGGCTCAATCAAGTATTCATGTACTCACAGAATCCAGACCAGTTAGTCATCTTTGAACTCGAAGGACAAACAACACTCCTAAATGGAAAGTCATATTAAACTAATTGTGATAATAGTTATCAACATGGGGTTTACACCAAAAGACTTCAGATGGTGGTAAGTTTGTTCTGTATGAAAATATTGCTGATCTTGAGTCCACTATGGCTGTATATTTTGTTATGTATATTTAATTTTCATTGTTCATTAGTTAGGTTTTTGGGGTTTTTTTTCCATTACATGCTAATGTAACATGTTAGGAGAGGGACATTAGTTATTGAGATCAGCTCTATATTTCTAACTCCCGTATTATTAACTTCTGAACTTGATTTTTGTGCTTTATGATTGTGGAATAGGTCAGGAATATTGGTACTATGAACTGTAATGTTTAATATCTAGCTTATGAGTTGAGTCCAACTGCAAACAGCACAGACCCAAATATTGCATAATGCACTAGCAGATCTGGCACTGTGCAATTTGTTAGGAGTAATCAGTTGAACAAACAACCTATATCTTGATCTACTGGCGCATTTATACAAAGGCGAATCAGGTTCCTTGTTGTTTGCCATTTGACGTACTAGTGAATGATGTAATTATATGCTAATATGGAGATTAATTGAAATAAAAAATGTTAAATGTTTGTTAATATCATTCATCATTGTGACCAATTCCTAGTTTTTCCATTTTATGGGAAAAGGAAACATTTTGATATAATGAGTTATCTTTATACTCCCCCATTGTCTGTGTATCCATCTGGTAAAATTGTGCCTTAAATTTAGGTCACTTTTTATAATATCTTTAGCATGTTAATTCTAAATGCTTTGATTTCAGGCTGAGCATGAAAACTCCATGCCTGGATATTTTGCCTTCCTGACGGTCATGGCATTCCATGTCTTTCTGCAAGAAAAGGTGGATGTTGGAATCATCGAAGTTGGGATTGGTGGCCAATATGACTCCACTAATCTTATCCAGAAACCCATAGCATGTGGAGTTACTTCCCTTGGATTGGATCACACATCACTGTTGGGAAGAACTCTTGATAAAATTGCATGGCACAAGGCTGGTATTTTCAAGGTAAGAAGCGAGAGAAATAAAGGCAATCTGCTTACTCAACATTTTTAACTTAAGAAGGGGACAATCTAGCATGCTACATACATTGTCTTATTACATGTCCCATATGGTCATATGGTGAAAGTCAGGTGTTTAGCACAGGTTTGTATAGAATCAAGGCCAGTTTCTTTTTCAGGAGATGTGTATCGACTTAGTCCAAAGCGCTAACAAAACATAGTCTTGTCCTTCCAAGACTGATAGCACTATGGGGAAAAAAAAGCAAATACTTTGCCCACTTGTAGTTTGATTGCATCACATAGATACATTTCAATTTCGTCCCTAGACCCTGTATTAATATCACTGACACTATAATGTAAAACTGTGAAAGTCATTACTAATAAACAAATTGTATATACAACTGAATTGTTCTTGCAACATTGTTCTTGACCAATGTAAATATTTTTTTTTCTTAACTTGAAGGTGTGAATTAGCATGCTTTATTTTTATTATTAATTTTTTTTAATCGTCGCAATCAAAGTCATAGTGGACCATGTGACTCAGGCTATAACCAGACCTGAGAATACTTTCGATTTGACCATAAATGAACCTTAAGTTAATGACTTAAGGAATAATAGCAAAAAGTAAGAAAATACAATCCTTACAGTCAAAGTAAGAAAATACAATCCTTACAGTCAAATCTGGACATTGGCTAGAGCAGATCTTTAAGATATTTCATATTAGATTCAGTGGAGTTGGTCAGGAAACCATCCTAACTTCAAAGAAGTACCTCAGACAGTTTAATCTGCCTATGTTTTTCATGCAGAACTCCTGCATATTCAGACTTTTGCCTTTACATTACATGTACAGCATTATATAGAAATATCATCCAACAAACAAGAAAGATGTTCAAGATGAAAGGGGTGATCAGCCTCTTAAAAAGTTAAAACAGTTACCACATAATTGTCAAAAGAAATATTCATAATCTTGGCTGTGCTAGGAATGTAAGCAGGATAGGCAACATCTACTGAATATCATGTCATGTATATCTAAGTATTAATTACAGCAAGAGAAATGATTGCTGCAAATATAAAAATGAAAGACATTACATAAAGATCTAGACACCAATTATCCAGATTTTTCACTGATCCATTCTTGGTACTATAAATTTTTATCCACTGAGTTGTGGATATTGTGATTCATCACATGCCTGTGTTGGAGATATTGTGATCTCTCCAGTTGCCCATTCATCTGTCATTATGACATCTCCTTAACAGCTGGTTGAAAATTCATAGAACTCTATAGCTGTGTTGCCCCTGGAGCACCCACAAACAGAAAGGGTATCTTCCTTGGTTCCTTGTAACCACTGGGGTTCATGGGAAGGCAGTTAGAGGTAAAATATAATACAATTTAAATTACAGCGACATTTTCAAATATTTCTATATTTAAACAATAAATTTGGAGTTAGAGCAGAAAAATGCTTCTCATCTGCTACTGATGGAATTGCATTATGGTCCATGGGTCACTATCTAGAGCATGGAACGGGGAATGGGTGTCTAGAATATAAATTGTGGGATGGGGTGTCTGCAAGAATATGGAATGGGGAATGGTGTGTCTAGAATATGGAATGGGGGATGGGGTCTCTAGAATATGAAATGAGAGATGGGGTGTCTAGAATATGGAATGGGGATGGGGTTTCTAGAATGGGGAATGGGTGTCTAGAATATGGAATTGGAAGGAGTGTCTAGAAAATGGAATTGGAAAGAATGTCTAGAATATGGAATGGGGGATTGTGGTTTAGAATATGCAGTAAAAAGTTTGGGGATTGATATTTATGGTTGCATGTCCTTGCAGTTGCTCTAGTCTTTATGTTATAATTTACTGAGATTATGATTTATACACCTAAAATCTGTTTCTTTTAGTGACAAGGTAGTAAGAACAGTCAATGTATGTTTGTTATCTGAAACCTTAAGCAGAATGCACTAGCAGATGTATGTGTCAACCTTAGCACAGAGACCTGTCTTAAGCAGCTGCCTCTTGGTGACAAAGTATATGTCCTCTTAAGAGAGGTGACTTCTTCAGACAGTAGATTATATTGTCTCTAAAGTCAGATGACTGCTTCATAGAGTGGCCTCATATGACTAGTGTCCATTTGATAAAGTATATGGCCTTCTAAGATATGTGGCTACTTAAGAAAGTAAAGTATATGTCCTCTTAAAACAAGTGTCTGCTTCATAAAGTAAAGTATATGTCCTCTTAAGACATATGTCTGCTTGATAACATAAAGTATATGGCTTGTTAAGCAGGTAACTGCTTCATATTGCATTATTGCCTCTTAAGACAGGTGGATCCATAAAGTAAATTATATGGCCTCATATGTCATGTGGCTTCTTCAAAAAGTGTATGGACTCTTAAGTCATATGGCTTTTCCATAGAGCACAGTGTGTAACCTCTTTAGACAGGTGGCATCTTCTTATAGTAAAGTATGGCCTCTTAAGACAAGTGACATCTTCCTAGAGTAAAGTTTATGTCCACTTAAGATGGGTGGCTGCTTGATATGGCTTCCCAAGTCAGATAGCTACTTCATGAAGTAAAATATATTTCCTCTTAAGACATGTGGCTTCTTCATGGTGTTACATGTAGGCTTGTACAAATGTAACAAAAGAAAAGAGTGAAGTCAACAAGCTTTGTAAATTTTAACAAAATAATTTATTTCCCTAGAAAACAAGATAAAAATATGAAATAGGACTTATGGTTTGTGAATATAATCCAAATATTAATCCTAGAATTGAAAAATATAAGTCCTATCACTAAACAGTTTTAATTGAATCCAGGTTCAAATCTCGATGACATTCCAATATGGAAGGTGATGACGTCAGATGAGGTTGTTGTACTAATGGCAACAATTCCTCATTGAAACACAATTTGTAATGTTCTGTTTAGAATTCCAGAATAAATTTCCACTGAATATCTTTTGACCCAGAAATTTTATAAAAAAGAGCACTTGTGTAGTTTTCTAGAGAATGAATTATTAAATTCCAAAAAATAGATGAACTTCAGAACAAGCTGGCATCAACAATAGAAACACCTTGAGCTCTCAGGTGTAGGAATATGACTGCCTAAATCTACTAGAAACGTCTGTTTTAAACCATGATTTTAGATCACATGGTGGCTCATGTGACGGGGTGACGTGATCTCTAATTTGAACATCACAGTAAAAAAAATGCTATTTTACATGTACACTAGAATAGTCCTAACTAAGAATCATAATAAATTAAAAAAGAAAGGCTGTTTACAATTCAGCTAACATGTGGGCCAAACTTGACCTTGGTAATAGCCAATCATTTTCGCTTAGTGTTTACAAAACGTCTCAACCAAGGTGAGCTAAAAGGATTGATAATGTAATACCTTTTACGTTCAAATCAGGTCAAAACAGAGGAGCGATTTTTTGAAAATAGTCAAATCCCATGAAAATTATCATTATAATAAAATGTAATGAAACAAAAATAAAATAAAAAAAAGAATTTAAAACTAACACACAAGTAATTAAATCACATATTTGTAACAATGGAGTAAAGAGTATGTCCTCTTGAGCTGGGTGGCTGCTTCATAAAGCAGCATATATGGCTTCCCAAGTCAGGATGATGCTTCATGAAGCAAAGTGTATGGCCTCTTAAGACATTGAGTAAAATAAATGGCCTCTTAAGACAGGTTGCTACTTCATAGAGTAAAGCATTTGGCTGCTGAAGACAGGTGGCTACTTCATAGAAACCTATTTCTATAAAATTTTGTTTTGAGGAATTTTGAAAAAATGTTTAAAATGGTTATTGCATAAAGAGGTAACCTTTCTTGTACGTTTGACAGAAATTGTTCTACACTTGACTGTTTATTTTGCAGCCAGGAGTCCCAGCAGTGACTGCTCCCCAACCAGCATTGGCAATGAATGTTTTAAAGGAAAGAGCTAAAGAGATAGGGGTTAGTACTGTAGTTAGCTGTATCATGCATATGTTTATTTGTTTAGGTTTTAACAGCACAGCAGTATACCAATGACTCTTTAATGTGATAGCATGTTAATAAAGTCCCTTTCCTAGAGACACACCCCCACAGCTGACCCAGGCTGGTCTGGATAGGAGATTCAAACCAGCAACCTTTGGATTGCAAGTCTGGCACTCTACCACTGAGACACTACATCTACCCAGCTGCAAGCAGCACAGCCTAGTAGTGTAATATTTGCAGGAAATAAAAAGGTAGAACTAACAGCATTTTGATCCTGATGTGCTGCAGCATTATGCAATGGCAAATCTACATTTTGACAGTTCACAGGTAGATGTAGGCTATGCATGATATACACACCCTGAAGTAAGCAAAAACAATGCAAACTGAATAAAGGATTAAATGTATTATGAATATGAATGAAATGAATTATGAATGCAAATGAAATGAAATATGAAAACAAATAAAATGCAGAATGAATGCAAATAAAATGCACAATGAACACAAATTAAATGCAGAATGAATGCAAATGAAATGCATTATGAACACAATATGAAATGCTGAATGGATGCAAGTAAAATGTAGAATGGATGCAAATGAAATGCATTATGAAGACAATATGAACACAAATGAAATGCATTATAAACACAAATGAAATGCATTTTGAACACAAATGAAATGCATTATGAACACAATATGAACACAAATGAAATGCATTATGAACACAAATGAAATGCATTATGAACACAATATGAACACAAATGAAATGGATTATGAACACAAATGAAATGCTGAATGAATGCAAATGAAATGGAGAATGAATGCAAATAAATTGATAAAAACATTTTCAATGAAAAGGAGAACACAATGCAACACACAAAACAATGAATTATAAATGAAATGGTCATACATTTCATGAATGGATTTGAAAATCTATTGTACTTTGGGCTCAATTAAATTTCTAGTCAAAACCCCTTTGAGAAGATAATCCAGAATCAAAGTCGTTACACTCACAATTTTTTACTTCTTACAAGCCATGAAATTCTTTTGACAGCTGCCACTGATGTGATGACATCATCATTGGCATTAGTCTATGTAGAAATTTTATTTGAATAAAGAAAACATTAACTCTACAACTGTTACATTTTTACATTTATTGAAGTTGAGATTATAATTTATTGTAAGTTCGATGCTGTTTGTTTTTTAATAACACAAGATAATAACAGAATAGTTCTCATTTAATAATATTAAAAATGGATATCTCAACTTTATTAAATGCACTGTAGATCAACAAGAATGTTAGAAAATGATGACGGTCATAAATGCTAAATCAGAATGCAATTTCAGAGACCAAAAACAAACAGACAAGATCATATTAGCTGAAATGCAAACATGAGTTCCAATGCAATACAGAATCAATGCAAATGAGACACAGAAAGAATTAAAATGAATTATAGATTGGGTAACTAGTTTATAACATATGTTTCAAATCAAATTATACTCGGTATATTTATTACATTATGTGCTACATACTTGTATCTAAATTATTATGTTCTGGCCTTGTTTTGAAGATGACATTGTTATTTCCTGTGCTGTAAATACTAGATATCATGTTAATGAAGTTGAGGCTGGAAATAGACTTAATGCAGAGGTCAAATTACAAGTTTTGTACTTTCGTTTAGCATACTGCATACTCTTTAATGTCTCATTAATGTTTTTATTGCTGTTGGGTAATGAATAAAACTGCAGTCTTGTTTAAAGAGAAAATAATGATAGTTACATACTTACATTTATAAATGGCTTTTTGAAAACATCAGTTTTTGCAACATGACCATATCAAGTGCTGATATGCCAGTTTTCAGAATACCCCATGCTATAATTGATCTATTTTGTGAAGCTCATGTAAACAGTGTTGCACATTGAGTTGGGATGGGCAGGTTTCCCAACAATGTTTTGCCCTATGTCACCCAAATCTTGACCCTTTGCACTCTTCTTTTTCATCAGAGACAAAAATAGAAAATATGCCAGATTGTTTTTAGTGTATGTCCATCCATGACTCTGTTTGGTGCAAGCAATGGTGAAAATTCACAAAAGCTGATAAAAATGTAAGGTGGCAATGAATATTTATTTTAATGTTGTTGTTGTTGTGGGGCTTAACGCCATTTTTCAGCACAAGATAGGCTATACATGGCGGCCAGTATTAATGGTGGAGGAAGAAACCAGGAAATCCCCGGAAAGAACCACCGACCCACGAGAAGCTACTGGCAAGCTTTCTCACATATCCACATTCGCCGAATCCTAGACTCGAACCCACTCAGACAGAGGTGAGATGGCAGTGAAAGGTAACGAAGAGTGCTTTAGACCACTCAGCCACTCAGGGTCCCTATTTATTTTAAAACAATGTATCTAGTGATGAAAGCATTCAAGGTTTATAGTAACTGGCTGAGTTTGAATATAATGTGCTTGTTGGCCATTAGTGAAATGTAGTTTTGAGGCTAATGTCCCAAATTCAAAGAGAAAAATTTAATTTATTTTAATGTTGAACTATTGGCAAAAAGGCTAAATTTATATGACTATGAAATTTTACATTTAATTTTGTTTTGTTTGGTGATAAAAGAAATTCAGAAAACAGATATTTCTTATAAGAAATGCTGGTAGATAATAAGTGTACACTATAATTATATCATAGCAAGATCCAGAATGGTGCAGCTCATACAGACAAATCTGGTTATCTCAATTACATTAGGGGTGTAAAAATATTGTTGACATAACTGGGTCCCGAGATATCAGGGTCTAGTTGACATATCTACTACAGAACAATGATTATGCATCTGAGGTATCAAAAATGAGGATTTTTGTTAATAAAAACAAATTGCATTTCTATTGCACACTAAAAATAATAATTCGGTCATGACATGTTGCAGAAAGAAGAAGACTGAATGTCTTTAAATGAGATTAATTAACAAGTCACACATTTACAATTCTTAAGTTACTGTAACAATGTCAGTGATTTAAAGTTGTTTTTTTATTTCCCTGTGAATAGCTTCATCCCTTTGGTAGCCTCAGTGAGACAATAGTTCTCTCATGTTGACCAAAAATCTAGCCCAGTTTAATTACATGTACATGTAGGACTATACTTTTTTTTTCTTTGTTAGTGTTGACTTGTTACTAGTAGCAAAATGTAACTGACCAATATTGTGTGTGAAAATCGATCACTTTTGTTGATCATAAATGAGGTTCTGTTACACTGGTATATGCCAGTTTTTACTGACAGAATTTTCCTCTGTACCAGAAAAAGATGAGGCTGTCAGTATTCATACACCGACAGACTGTAGACTATGTTTAAAGTCTTTAATGTTGACTGTCTTAACATCAAGTTCTGTAAGAAGCCAACTTAATATTCTATTTATATAGTTGTAGTCCCCTATCCTTCCTGACTTTGATCAGTGGCTGTCAGCAACAACACAGCACCAGAAGGAGAGTCAGCGTATCATTTTAATGGATTGCAAGGCTTTGTTATTTGATTCAAGATAATACAACTGAAAAGAGTCCGAGCATATCATTTTGATGGATTGCAAGGCTTTGTTATTCGATTCAAGATAATACAACTGAAAAGAGTCCGAGCATATCATTTTGATGGATTGCAAGGCTTTGTTATTTGATTCAAGATAATACAACTGAAAGCACCCCTCTTTCTGTTTTACTGACATTACTCCAATCAGTCACTTTCTGTTTCATTCCATTTGCATTGAAGAATCTTTCATCGTGGCACAATGATCGACAACTTCATTTAAAAAAATACTGGACATTACGGATTTTTTAAAATACCATTGGTGTTTTTATTTACTCTTGTTCAAAACAAATTAATAAGCATGTGTTTAATGGTGTTGGGGACCAGCTTGGTTTGTAATTTTGTGGGTTTCTATTTATACATGATTGTAAGTCACATGATCTAGCCATGCTGAAATTGGAGGGTGACTCACACCAAGCATGGAAACAATTTAACTCTTTACATTATAAGTTAACTCTGAACCAAAGTTGTTAATTGTGTATGGATTAATTGGTGACTGACGGTGACGATATTGGAATGGGATTACACTATAGTTTGTTCTACAAAGCACCGTGAATTTTATCCTAATTCTGCAACCATGTAAATTTTCAGGTCAGCTTCATTAAATGTAGCTACAAATAACTCATTCATTTTAAATAGATTCTGTAAACTAAACAAGGTATTTTAGCTACATATTTAATGATGTTGACCTGATAATTTTCTGAGTTGCAGATATTAGATTTGTGATGCTGTTTGGAACAAACTATATTGTCATGGTGTTGACATGTGATGCTGTCCATTATGAATGCAGCTCCTGAAAAGGTCAGAAATGCATTCATTCAATTTCCTTACTCTAAAGTATTGTTTAAAACATAATTTTCTCCATTCTATGCAAGTGATAAACCATGCATTGATGAGATTGGTTGAATAGCATTTCTTCCTGTAAAATTTGGTCTTGTACTGACTTTTTGACCAGGTACTGATAGTAGCAGAAACACCAGATCATTTCTTGTAAAATTTCTCTGAGATGGACATTAAAAGTTGGATTTCATTGAATTAAGCGGGTCCACGTGCTACTTCAGACTGAAACTTATGCCTGACATAATGGGGCTATCAACTTAACAGGGTTGAGATAAGCAGGGAAAAATTAGCATAACAAAGGCTTTTTCGGGGCCAGACCTAAACGCTCAACGTACACAGGTTCTCAAGATAACCTAGGTCGAGATAAGTGGGTTTGACCATGTAAGGTTAACCAGATATTCAAAATGTTAATCTTTTTATTAATTATTGCAGCATATGATAAAACTTTTATGTAATTGTACAAGAAAAATATGATCATACAGTGCAGAACATAAAGTTAAGGTGGCAAAACTGTAAATGTATGTATGTATGTATGTTTACTTATTTGCTTGTTCATTTGTTCATTTATTAATTCAGGGAATTATTTGCAGTGTGCCTTGCATGTGTGTCCAGACATCAAAGAATATGATACACAGGGGAGAGAACTACAGCTGGGTATAAAAGGAGAGATGCAGTATGTTAATGCTTCTTTGGCTTTACAATTGTGTCACATCTGGCTGGAAAAAGTTAAAAGGAGTAAGTCCTGTACATATAATAGAGTTCAGTGTTTACCCCTCCCTCCCCCACACAAAATGATTATGGTAGAGGGATAGTGTTTTACCCTTGTCCATTCATTTGGTTAAGTTGTACTTTTAGACCGCTGTGTTGGGCATTCATTTTCCATTAACACATTTCTGGGTTTTTTAAAAAGTACTTAATTTGAGGAAAGTTTTCTGAGCATATGGATATATTCACATAGTTCAAACTCAGAAACTTGGCATCACTCAATTACCTTGCACAATCTCAGCCTTAAGATATGGCTTACCAACCTCAAAAACTGGAACAACTTGCTAAAACTCTTATGAAAAAATTTAATGTGAAACAGAATTAGAGTTTTGAAGTTGTACTTGAATTTATTTGAAAAGTAGTCATTATTGTATAAAAAGTATTATCTGTATTTAGTTTACTTTTAATTTGAATATTTGGGAATATTATGAAGCAAAATCCTTTGATCTTAGCTTAGAGCATGTACCAAAAAGAGATTTCTTCATGTTTATCCCAAAGTGAGCATCCATGAAAGTATTTCATATGTTACAAATTTTGATCAGCTTACATTCTGTTAATCTTATGTAGAAATTCTATCAGAAAAATACATGATAAGTGAATAATTGTCTTATGCTTTTAATAAAAATGGAGAATATTAAGTTTGAGCTCAAACAATTCATTCTATGGAGCACTAACTCATTCCTTTGAACTTGGGGCCAAGGTCAGTCATATAAAATTTGCATCATGGTTTTAGTTTAAAAAATTCATTTCCTTATAGATCCTATACCTCTTTATAGCTTTTATTCATAGTTTGGATGAATCGTGATGAAACTAATAAGAATCATTCTGAAACGTGCTTACTCAGTCTTTTGACCTTGAGATCAAGGTCACACATTTTACACATTATGTCTTCAAATGTGGGCTCAAAAGGCAGGCCCTGACCTTATTGTTATGAGACCTTGGCTTAATCTGATTGTCGGGATTCTTTGTCATTCTTAAGTGGAGTTATACCCTTGATAACCGTTGAGTGTCAGATTTGTGTAGTTTCCTTTCTTTGTAAATAAACTCCTTTGATTATTATTGGATTTCAACCAACTTTTAGAGGCAGATTGATATTGATAATGCTTCAGCTGAGTTTTATTTGCAGCATTTTTATGGATATTATTAGCTGATTGGCAGACTCTTCATCTTTATTTCTGCACAGTAAAACTCATTTTTTGTGAATCAGTTTCAACCAAAGCTGGTAGACAGCGTAATATTGGTAAGACCAATGCTTAGTTTGATAATTAGCACTATTATTAAGCAGAGGTTATAGCACCCTCTGGTTGCCTGGCTTATTTATGTTCATTTCTGTACAATAACTAAATTAATTTTAATTAGATTTTAGCCAGATTTGTGTACAGCTTGATTTTGATAAGACCTCAGCATTCAATTGTTAACATTCTACGTCATTTATGGCCCCTAATAGTCTGATATATGCAGTTTTGTTTCTGTACAGTGATTCCAGATTTAAAACAAATTTAGTAAGCAGCTTGATTTTCAGCTGAATTTGTAAATATTGCCTATGTGCATGTTTAGCTTGTAGCATCACCTTTTAGTAGAATTATGATCTCTGATTGTTGGACCCACCCACTTTTTTCTCTCCAGTAACCTCTATCATTCCCTTTGCATGTCAGCCATATTTGGTATGCAACTTTATGTTTACGAGACTTTGACTCAGTCTGATTTCCATTATGAGACTTTGACTCAGTCTGATTTCCATTATGAGACTTTGACTCAGTCTGATTTCCATTATGAGACTTTGACTCAGTCTGATTTTCATTATGAGGCTTTGACTCAGTCTGATTTCCATTATGAGACTTTGACTCAGTCTGATTTCCATTATGAGACTTTGACACAGTCTGATTTCCATTGTTTGAATCTGAATTATCATTTAGCAGAGTTTTGGCCCCTGATTGTTGGACCTATCCTCTTTTGTTTCCTCATCTTGATTCCCTTAACTATTTTTGGATTTCAAACAAATTTTGACTGAAGTTCTATATTGTTAGAACTTGAGCAGAACTTTTCATCTGTCTATCTCAAGTTATGGCTACCGAATGTTGGACCCACATTTTCTATGCTGCTTGATGATGATGAGACCTCACCTGCATGTGTTGTTACCTTTACAAATGTTCAATAATCCATTTACTGCATCTCCACTATCACCTAACCCTTTCCTCTTGAAAACTATTCTTCCAATCAAAAGCATCATTTACTGGAATTTGATTACCTCAGCTATTTTTGCAGACCATGGTATAGCTGAAACTATTTCCTGTAAAGGAGATGCTGAGGTGATGCCAAAAGAGTACTCATTCCCATTGACAGAACAGATGTTACAAGGTCAGTATTGTACACACAGCTCACAAAAATTACCATTGTCTCTTTCTATTTCATGAAGAACAATTGTGTAGTACCTGAGAAAAACTCTGACTTTATTGATACAATGGTAACTCTGAATAGTAAGCAGTGCACATGTTCAGATCTCTTTTTTCTCTATACATTGGTGAGATGTATAGTAATTCTCATTTCCATCCATCTGCCACAATCCATTATCACAACTAATCCCATAGTTTTTGATGGATTATGAAGATGCATATATTAACAAATCACTTTGTGCCTATAGTCCTGCAGTTTATGAAGAAATCTACCATATCTTGCCTCCATTCAGATGTCTGCCGCCACCTACTATCATCCCAATTTATAAGATCAATGCCACTGTGGATTTAGATGATGATGATGATAGTCCGTCAGTCAGAATATTGCCTCAGTGAGCAAAAGTTGTAGAAATCACAGAACATCTCCAAGAAAAACAATTTGTAACCTCAGTAATACAAAACCATCATTTCCTTGAGTCATTTGTCAACTAACTAACTCCTCTCAGAAGTATAAGTCACACTCTAATTAATACTGTCAGGAACATCCTCAATATTTGACTTAGCATCATTGGTGAGTTTTCACCTCACTGAGAAGGCAGGAAGTGATCATGCCTGGGATTCATTGCTATATGGCCTAGGGCTTATCACCACACCATGGTTGTTGTCATGACGTTTTCCATCAACATGGACTTAGATGAGATGACTATAAAACTCTACATTCCTATATACATGTGAAACATTTCTATCAGAATGGAACTGGGTGCCCGTTCTAAACAGAAAATTGCAAGGAAATTTTTGATTAAATTTTTTATTAAAAAATGGAAGTCCCACCATATGGCAGCCTTGCGCACCCTTCCATTCAGCTCTCCCCTTCTGTTGGGGGATCGAATTGAGGAGGTCTGAAAACATGCAACACAAGAGTTGCCTCTGCATCTGTCAGCACAGGCTCCATATCCAGACATCATGCTTAGGTATCATTCCAACAAAGAAGGGACAGTTGTCAGCAGGGATAAAACAGGCAATTCCAGGAATAATCATGGCATGTTGAAGTATAGGTGGTCATGCACCCAAACTTATCACCATTAAGCAGGGAAGGGAGATAAAAAACAAAATTTTTCCTCCTCCAAGCCTCTGCCACCTGTCAGTGAGAAACAGTATTCCCCAACTGCTAGTGACCCCGGTGACCACAGCAGTCATTTTGAAGATCTTTTTCATAGCTGCCAAATGTCCCATTTTTCCAGTATTTGGACCTTAATATGGGTGTACGTTTTTCTTGTTAATCCATGTTTTAATAAAAAAATTAATTAAAAATTTCCCTGCAATTTTCTGTTTAGAATGGGCATCCATTTCCATTCTGATAGAAATGTTTCACATGTATATAGGAATGCAGAGTTCTAAAATTCGAAATCAAGGTTATCATGACAGTCTTTAAACACCATAGTGGATTGCACAGAGCGGTTGCTGCCATCACTGTAGCTCATCTTCGTAATATTCAACTTCTACTCCTGTCAAAAAGGAATGCAGAAGATTCAGACTTTTCTCCAGCAAAGAAAAAAAAACAGAACTGTAAGGACAATTATGCCATCATGTTTAGAGTTGTGAAACCATCTAGTAAAGGAGAAAACTTTGCGTTTTGCAAATTGGGTAATGTGATTTTCGCTATTGGGCATGGAGATGCCCATGACATAAAACAGCATGAAAAAGGTAATAAACATCAGCTTACTGCTTCATCATCAACAGCACAGCCTGAACATAGGACATTTTTAAATACCAGAGAGAACCTTGATGTAATTAACCAAAGCTCGGTTTACTAAATTTCTTTTAGAAAAGAACCTTCCTCTTTCAGTTTCTAGTGTTGCTGGCAATTTATTTTGCACACTTTTTCCAGACAGTAAAATCACAAAGGATTACTTGTGTGCTAGAATGAAAACAGTTCAGGAAGAAAATCACACAGAATTCTGATCATCAATGAAAGATTGTACATTGGAATCGATACTGATTGAAGAAAAAAATAACAAGGTGTGGAAAAGGCTGCTATAAACAACCTGTGTCTGAGTGTGTGTGTTGCACTCGTGCACCTTCTGAATGGGTACCTGAATGGAACAGGGCACAAGAGAGCAACCCATGCATCTTTGACATTAGATAATTAAGTAAGTTACTGTCCTACTTTACTGATGGTTGTAGATGTTGTAAATAGTTACATATGCATTAAAGTTTTAAAAATCAGAATTCATTCCTGAAATCAGTATTATTGTCATAAGCAGTCACTGTTTTTGTACTGAGTGCCTGGTTGGCAGCTATGCATTTAACCACTACTCTTCCTGTGTGGGGTTTTCACTAATAGACTTCTGATGTCTAGTTGGTCCAAAATTGAAACTGTGCCGATTTGATGTCAAATATTTGAGGCATGGCAGCCATCTTGAAAATCTTGTTATTGCTGCTTTTACTGATTGAAAGTCATATCAGCTTGGGGTTTTCACCAGAAGACTTTTACAGTGTTTTGTTAATCTTAAAAAATAATCTTGCTGCTCATATATCCAATATGGAAGATCTTGTTGCTATTCCTTGTGATTGGATATCATATCAACATTGGGTTTTCACAAAATGACTTCTCATGATGTCAAGTTCATACTAAATGAAAGATAGTACCATTCTGACATCAAGTATGGCAACCATAGCAGCCATTTTGAAAATCTTTTAATTGCTGCTCCTCCAAAATAGAAAGTCATATTGATATGGGGTTTTAACAAAAGGACTAATTATGCTATCTAGTTGGTCCTGAATGAAAATGGTGTCTATCTGGCACCAAAAAATTTGCTGCCAAGTTGAACTTATTGACAATCTTGTTGCTAATTCTTCTTAATGGATGTTCACAGCGTGATGGGGTTTTCAACAAAATTCTAATGGTGTCTGGTTTGTCCTGGATGGAAATGGTGTCATCTTTCATCACTATGGTTGCCATGGTTAATTTGAAAATATTATTGCTCAGACATGGTTTCAACACTCAGCATCTAAAACGAAGAAGTATGTTGAGTTTCAGGAAAATCTGTTTGGTCTGATAGACCATAAGTCTCTTTGAGGGATTCTTATTTGTCTTTATTGCATATATATATATACATATATATATATATATATATATATATATATATATATATATATATATACACACACATAGACAGATAGATATTGCACTCTTCAATTAACAGAGAGATACTATTTATTTTTAAACTCCAGGATTAGCCACATGCAGGTGGGCTGGTAGAAACCAGACAATCCAAGCACAAGATGTTACATATTATCTAGATGGAGCCCATACTCTAGAAAGTATTCAGGTAATCTCCCTTTTTTTAAACAAATAAAATATGTTTCTGCTTATCCACATATATTTTTGTCAGACAGTAAGGGAGGGAAGATCATTGGGTTGTCAGGTCTAAAATTATGCTGTTTTAAATGAGGCTGATGAAATAAAAGTAAAAGGATGTGCAATGCTGGGCTATCAAAATTGCTCTTGTTATATGATGTCATGAAACATCTTTGACTCATTACTCCCCAATGCTGCATTTTTGTGTCAAGAGTTAGCACTCTTGTTTAAGGGTCTAAAGCTTAATCACAGTAGATTATAAACTGAAGTCCCTCATAATCATTCAAGCTTGGATTCCATTGGGAGTAACAAATAAGACCTTGGTTTCCTTTCACCATTTCAGGTGAAAATGAAAAATAATCCCCTGGGAAAATGAGTTAATATAACACTTCCAATAAAAATGTGTTTCACTGACAGCCTTTAAAGAAAATTCTTGACATTTGTGGGCAGTGAATATAGAATGAGGAACGAATTGGTTCAACAGATTTCTCTTCCATTATTAGTCCTAAGGTAATATACCATAGATGAATCATGTGTTTTTCTTTAAATACTAAACAGCCACATTGGATGTTTAATCCATGGTCCACACTGTCACCACCACACACATGGCATCACAGCCATCATGATCCTTATAATGAAAGCAACCAGGCAGTATTTACACTTATCCATTTGATGCAAGAGCATGTCCATCATTTGTAAACTTGTTCTCCACCCTGCAGTGGCAACATGAAGTCATTTGGTAATTTGAATATAATATGGATTGGAATAGTCAGTAGACTGTCACCATGATGCCCATGTATTGAAGTGCTTCCATGAGAACTAGAATAAGTGCTTACTCAGCTGGTTATCTAGATACATTATGAAAGCTTCAGAACTCGGTGATCCTTTGTTATTATAACAAATGTTAATTAACATATATTTTCTCCAGCTGATTATACTAAACGATAGATGCCAATATCACAGTGACATCCACGTGTAGGATCAGCCTAATTCTTGTTAAAATCACACACTGTTGACAATTCTGAAGTCATTGCTTTTGCCATTTATGTGGCATATAACTCCACATCTTCAATAATATATCTAAAATATAATTTGCAGCTTTTGGTCGATTTTGTTTCACTGTATCTAGATATGGTGTTCCAGAATCTTGCAACTGCTGTGTGGCATCTATTTATTAGTACAGATGATATAGTGTTGTACACAACTATATTCTATCGATTGTGTGGCATCTCTATTTATTAGTACAGATAATATAGTGTTGTACACAACTATATTCTATCAATTGTGTGGCATCTCTGTTTATTAGTACAGATGATATAGTGTTGTACACAACACTATTCTATCGATTGTGTGGCATCTCTATTTATTGGTACAGATGATATAGTGTTGTACACAACACTATTCTATCGATTGTGTGGCATCTCTGTTTATTAGTACAGATGATAGTGTTGTACACAACTATATTCTATCGATTGTGTGGCAGCTCTATTTATTAGTACAGTTGATATAAGTGTTGTACACAACACTATTCTATTGATTGTGTGGCATCTCTATTCATTAGTACAGATGATATAGTGTTGTACACAACACCATTCTATCGATTGTGTGGCATCTCTGTTTATTAGTATAGATGATATAGTGTTTTACACAACTATATTCTATCGATTGTGTGGCATCTCTGTTTATTAGTACAGATGATATAGTGTTGTACACTACTATATTCTATCGATTGTGTGGCATCTCCATTAGTACAGATGATGTAGTGTTGTACACAACACTATTCTATCGATTGTGTGGCATCTCTATTTATTAGTGCAGATGATATAGTGTTGTACACAACACTATTCTATCGATTGTGTGGCATCTCTGTTTATTAGTACAGATGATATAGTGTTGTACACAACTATATTCTATCGATTGTGTGGCAGCTCTATTTATTAGTACAGATGATATAGTGTTGTACACAACTATATTCTATCGATTGTGTGGCAGCTCTATTTATTAGTACAGTTGATATGTGTTGTACACAACACTATTCTATTGATTGTGTGGCATCTCTATTTATTAGTACAGATGATATAGCGTTGTACACAACACTATTCTATCAATTGTGTGGCATCTCTGTTTATATAGATGATATAGTGTTTTACACAACTATATTATATCAATTGTGTGGCAACTCTATTAGTATAGATGATATAGCCTGGGTTGTACGCAGCTATATTCTGTCGATTGTGTGGTAATTCTGTCTATTAGTACAAATGATACATGGTTGTACACAAGCAATTGCTGTCATTTAGGATTGTTGTCTTGAAGAATTAACTAGCACAAATGTTTCATTTGGTTTGACTCTGGAAGTTTATGACTTAATTTTAAGTTTGAAAGCTTTGGTTCATTTGTGTTTGTTCTAATCTTAAAAGGTAAGCAACTCCAGTATTAGTGATGCATGAATTTGTGAGTACTGCTTGTCAGCTTGATCAATATTAACAGTCTGCAAAACAATTATTGACTTTAATTGACTTCTTCAAGTATCAGTAAACCACTGTTATTGTTTGTGTGCATTTAGTATTTTGGTGTTACAGATTCAGTACAATGATGCCCAGTGTCCATATACATGTTGTTCTGTGATACGCATGATGAGTGAGTAGTCTGTGAATTGCTTGCATTGCACATGTCTAACATGCAATCACCGATTACATTAACAAGTTCCCTGATCCATTATTCACTCTTCCAATGACTCTCCAGGAGTCAACTTCTCTTCTGAGTGCAATATGTTTGCAAATTGTATCAAAGAAAATGAATATTGCACACCAGAATACTACACTGTGCTTGTCTTCTTCATCTTTATGGACTATATCTTCATGTTCTTCATTGTTTTCATCTTCATGGTCTTCACTTAGTCATCAGCAAGTCTGATTAAAGTACAAGAAGCCATGGAGATGTAGCATTTTTAATTCTCCCATATACTGCTACACTTATTACAATGGCGCCCTATTACAATGGCATTAGATGAATGTTTGTGAAGCACAAAATGGAGAATATAATGTTTAGGAATTAATGAAAGTGGTAAGCATCCCACCCCACACTCCCATCTTTCCCCCCAACTGATAGCCAGATTTTGACTCCTTCCCCCCTCCCCTTGATACCTCATGCCACAGTTGTTTATGGATGACCCTTTCATTCACAAGTTATAATGGAGAAGTATATATGTTGTGTCCACATAATTGCTGTACAAAAGTAAGAGCCTTTTAGTGTCACATAGCAAAAGAGCTTATAATGCAGTCTCATTTCATCTGGTGTCTGCCAGTTCATCTTGAAAATATTGTTGTAGATCCTCCTTCTGAACAAGATGGTCACATCAGCATGCTGTTCTGACAAAAATAATAAGTATGATAATGTGTAGTTCTAAATGAACATAGTGCCAATCTGACATCCAATATAAGTCCTTTGGTGGCCTGATTGGAAAGTCATAGCTACATGGAGTTTCACTATAACACTTTTCATTGTGTCTAATTGGTATTAAATGAAAATTGTATCAGTCTGACCCCCAACATGAAAACTGTGGTGAATATCTTCAAAACCTTGTCTCTGATTTTCTTATATAGATGGTCTTGTCATAATGATCATTATCATAAATACCGGTAGTCCATCATTCAGTCATTATCTTCCCCAAGTTCATCGTATTTTAATATACTCATGTACAAGTTACATAAAACTGCAAACAACACAGACCAAGATATGCCAGCATTTAATGTGCAGTCAGATCTTGGTCTATGCAGTTTCTTAGGACTAAAATGATCAGTGTAGACCTTGATCTGGTAGTACATTATGTGCAGAGAGATTTGGGTTTGTGTTGTTTGCAGTTGGATTCACCTTACACTCAAGTATATACAGTAGATGATCAATCACAACTTGTTTCACCAGTAACGAACCAGTTTCACCAGTAATCAAGATCAACTGTAACTTAATTACTGTATTAATGGTTTGTATTTAATGTTTATTTTAATATGAAGAAATATTTGTGTTAATCAAATATCTTTTTTTCAGCAATGTGTAAACTGGTTCATGCAAGATGCAGAAAAGGAGGAGAAATATTTGAGGTAAAAATGATGATATACAGTATCTTATCTTTCCTTTTAATAAAACATTAATGTAAATCTTACAGACAGTGCTGAGATAATGTTCACTTATTCTTTTACCATCAGATAATGAAAGGCTGAATATCAGACTTTACAGCCTGTTTGATAGATATTTGTTTCCCCTATAGACTCATGATGAGAAAAACTGTAATTATTCTAATTTAGGCTCTTCCTAAAATTCATGTCCTTAGATCAAAATTAATTTGTATCGTACATGGTCCCAAAATGTAAAATCTTTAGTACAAAAATTGAAACTTTTGATTGAAATTGATACAGAAAAAAAATTCAACAAGCTCTGCTTGCATAATAAATATGGACATCTCTGAGAAAAAAAATTTGTGACTCCAGGAATGCAAAAGCCATCTTTTCCTTGAGTCATTTGTCTTTGATAATATCTCAAAAGTAAGTCAAATGAACCTTTAACCTAACACATCTGAATGCAAAGGTCCAAGACTTTGACAGTAGTTAATGCCATGTACCATTGACTAACAGTGGATGCACAAAGCTTGTTGCTTACACTTCACTTGGGTCTTTGGGGCCCTCAGTGTCTGAGTGGTCTAAAGTACTTACCTTACAGATCTTCAAGTCTTATATCTGTTTGTGTGAGTTCGAGTCTCCACTCAACCAATGTGGGTATGTGAGAAAGCTTGCCAGTAGCTTTTTGTGTGTCAATGATTATTCCTCCATGATATAGACTGGCTGTCATGTATAGTCCATTATGTGCTGAAAAATGGCATAAAACCACCAAACCAAATCAATCTATTTGGTTGTTCATTAGTTATGCCAAATGATAGTAAGAGCACAAGCTAAATTCTTATTAATTCTATGTTACAGAACAATTACAGACAAATCCTGTTGACTGATGTTTCCTTTTATTGCTTAATTTGGCAGTTTGACCCAACACTCAATACATACATTAGAAGAACTCTTAAAGACTTCTGTTCTGTTCTGTGTGTGTGTGTGTGTGTGTGTGTGTGTGTGTGTGTGAGAGAGGCTGTTTTGCATATCTGTGACAGAAGAAACAGGTCAGGTCAGGACTGATCAGGATATTTTCAAAGTTTGGTCAGGATATTTCACCTCAAAACAGTGAGGATTTTCATCAACATGATTAGCATGCAAATGGACAAAAATTACAACTATTGAAAAAATTTACCTTTTTTTTTAATTAAAATATGCACATCTTCTCTTCAAAACAGTCCTTTCATAAGAATTGTTGTCATTTATACTCTACTTGTATTTACCACAATCATTCTTAGCATTTCGTAGGATATCATTGCCTGAACTATGTTGGTGGAAGTCCTCATTATTTTTTTAATTAAAACTTAGGAGATGATTTCATGCTGGTACAGCTCAGGTAAGGTCAATTAAATTTGTTAGTAACAGTAGTAAAATGCTACCCTGTGCCAGCACCATGTGGGTTCAGTGAATTCCTTCTTTTCACTAGACAGTGCCCTCTGACCTCACACTGTCATGAATATCAATCTTAAAATAACTACAATGGGAATGGAAAGGTCAGAGGAAACTTGTAATAGTCTTTGACATACAACTTAACCATATAAATCTAACAAATCTGGTAAAAATTTATACAACCTCATTTTGAAATATGATCTGTAAAAACCCATTTGTTCTAACCTTCTAGTGAAGTGTTGAATTTACTTGGATTTACATGATAAGAGAATCTGGACATCTTCCGATCATTCAGATTTTCATAAATTACATACAAAGGCATAAATAAATGTTGACTGATGAAAATTGAAATTTTACTTGCAATCAGACCATTAAAATTATGAAAACTACTAGTCCAACCAGAGATATACTATAGCCTCTGGCTAGTGGACTACCACTAATTTCAAGCCCTGAATATTTGACTAGTTCAGGGGTCTTGACATATCATTGATAGATCTAGTATTGTGATATGGATTTGTAACATATCAAGTAGATTTATGCTGTATTATCTCAGTTTAGTTGATCTAATTTAGATTATGAGTGCCCCAAACACAAGATCTATATTCTTGATCAGACTAACGACTAATGTGCTCAATCTCCATAGGTTATGTTGAATCAGGGCTTAGTAAAATCACTCATCCACTCATTCTGACCAGAAACAAACTGGCTTGGCCAAGTAAAACTTTACTGTGTACTAGTCCCTGGACCAAGTAGATGCAGATTTTTGCACCTTGAGAATGTGAAAACATTTTCTACCCTTAACAAGCACCAAAGTTCAACATCACTTAACATTTGGCATGCATCATTGGTAAATAACCTATGGCTAATTTGCCTACTTGTTCTCAGTTTAGAGCCTGATGTAAGCTTGATATTAAAATAGGTAAATATTATGAACATATTATGCTGCAGTTCCAGATATAGCCCTTGATTTTTTAAGAGTGTTTGCATGGACAGTGAGTTTTCAGTAATGTAGGCATCTTTTTAATGTGGAGAAATTCCCTTTCACACATACACATCTTTATGAGTTAGACATCTGAGAAGTTAAGAGACAGAGAATGCTAAAATGTAGGTGATTTTTTTTATCTGGTTGGGCCATATTACCATTGCCACAGGTTACAGGTGTTTTCAAAGTGCAAGCTTTATTATTACATTGTTATGCAATAGGGATGATGCCAGTAGATATTTATATAAGCATATGATTACTTTTGATAGGAAAAATGTTGCCAACTTACATTTGAAATGAGTATTTTAAGTGTCTCAGCCAATTCTCACTCACTTTCACACAGTGCGTGCTGTTGTAATCTATTTACAAAACTTGGAAGATTGACCAAAATGGATCATTTGGTACAAAAGTTAGTCGAAGTTTGAAATGGTTTTAATTCTTCTTTCAGATGCAAGTTACTGCCATTTTACTTGTGAAAAGTAATTACTTCTTAGATAAATATTACTAGTGTCTTTACTCTGGGGTGATGATGTATTAATAAAGCTGCAGAGGATTGAAAATACTGGTGATCTGGGGCAAGCATAACAATGTCTGACCAGATGAAAATAAAAAAATTTTGACACTCTCTGTCTCCTAACACCTGCCATATCAAACTCATAAAGCTGTGTGATAGTTCATTGAAAAGAAATTATTACATTTAGATTATTGAAGTGTTTCACTGTAAATGCAAAGACCAGTATGAAATCAAGGACTATGTGTGCAACTGTAATTTAAAGAGTTATGTATCAGAACATACAATTTTCACAGCTCTTGCCCATTTTAGTATCAAGCTTGCATTCAGTATCTGTGGTTCTTTGGTAAAAGCATAAGCAATGTTGTGAAGAAGTGTATTGGGATGAGTATTTTCAAAATAGGGGCAAGTAACTCTTGCAATTTAATTGCCCCAAGTACTAGTGTTTCAGAAATTCTTTTTCTGAGCCCTTTAAATCAACTTTGAGGTTTCTTTTCAAGAACCTAGGACACTTGTTTGCATTAGCTGTGATATTGTTAATATGTTTATTCCATCTGAGGTCTGATTGGATTGTGTCATATAAGTGTTTCAGTGAAATGACATTTTGTGGAGTATATTATGCTTGTTTATTTTATTAGATTTTTATATGCCATCCAAAAGGCATAACATATTATGTCATGTTGTCTATTACCAATTTAATTTCTGTACAATACTCAAGCTATGATCTACAGTTACTAAACTTTGTGGATGGCTTGCCCTTGTTTTAATTAAGAACTCTATCAATGGTGGAAGGTCAAGGTCACTCAAGCTCACAGAAGAAAATGGGTTTTCTGCACAGAAGCTTATGTTGTCCAGTATCTACAGTCTCCAGATTTCATGGATGGCTTGTACGTGGCTTAAGAAAGAACTGATTTAAGTTCAAACACTCAATAGATCAAGGTGTCCACCATCCTCAGTTGTTGAACTTTGCGGATGAATAAGGCCCTTGTGATAGAAAGAAGTAATTTACACTCTTCAGAGCTGAGCCATCTCTACTTGATAATTTACACTGTGGGGTTGGGCACACATGATAATTTACACTGTTCAGATTTGAGCATGATCTACATGATAATTATCACTGTCCAGAGTTTGGCATACGATACTTGATAATTTACACTGTTCATAAATTTGACATCCTATACATGATAATTTACATTGTTCAGAGTTGCGCTTCCTATACATGGTAATTTACACTGTTCAGAATTTGGCATACACTACATGATAATTTACACTATTCAGTGTTGGGCAAGCTCTACCTGATAAATTACACTCTTCAGAGTTGGGCATCCTATACATGATAATTTACACTGTTCAGAGTTGGGGATGCCCTACTTGATAATTTACACTGTTCATAGTATGGGATCCTGTACATGATAATTTACACTGTTCATAGTATGGGATCCTATACATGATAATTTGCACTGTCCAGAATTTGGCATAAACTAAATGATAATTTACGCTATTCAGAGTTTTGGGCATGCTGTACCTGATAATTTACACTGTTCAGATTTGGGTATGATAATTTACATTGTTCAGAGTTGTGCATCTTACATGATAATTTTCATTATTCATAGTTGGACAGAGTCTACTTCATAATTTACACTGTTCAGAATTTGGAATCCTATACTTGATTATTTACACTGTTCAGATTTGGGTATGCTCTACTTGACAATTTACACTGTTTAGAGTTGGGCATCCTATATATGATAATTTACACTGTTTAGAGTTGGGCATCCTATATATGATAATTTACACTGTTTAGAGTTGGGCATCCTATATATGATAATTTACACTGTTTAGAGTTGGGCATCCTATATATGATAATTTACACTGTTCAGAGTTTGCCATCCCATTCTTGATAATTTACACTGTTCATAGTTGGGAGTCCTATTGTTATGTATTTTTAATCTGCATTGTTTGCAAGTTAGTTTTTTAATAAATTTTTTATATTTTATTATATGCTATTGATAATGTGACATTGTTTGTTGGACTTGACCTTGTCCAAAATTAAGTTTATTTTCCATATGATCTGAATCATGGATTTTTTATATATTCAGTAAACAAATAATACATAGCTAAAATATTCTCTATATGTATGGGTTTAATATCAGGATCATTATTAATAGAAGCAAACATGTTTGTTTGTGTCTGGGTCTAGGTTATTGGAATTTCCCTACAATTTACGTGGTATACCTGACATTGTCCATGTTATATAATTTTAGTAATAGACATCTATTTACAACTAAGATTTTGTTTTGTAAACATTATGAACCTTCCAGAAGGTTATTTTTCATTAGGTAATTGGGGTTCTTTTTAAACGTTAATTGTAACCTGAGGTTAAGTAAAGGACTATATAATCTTGTTACTGGAAAGATTATTCATTCATGCTTAAGATCTAGTGTCCATTAGTTCATTTGGGCTGGAATTTATTTCTTCAAATTATTCAAATCAAGTGATAATTCTCTGAAAATACAAAAGTGCTCTGATAACATTCTTGGAAAGAGAGACTTGGATTTATAGTGAAATACAAACAAAAGGATAGATTCTCGGATTGTATTACTGTGATCCAACAAAAGGCTATTGGCACATGAGCATTATACAGGTCATCACAGACACATCAATAATTTTCAGCATTGGACTTAATTTGGGTTCTACTAAAGTTTATTCAGAAATTTAAATTATTAGGACATGTGTCTGTAATTCTAGGATTATTTTGGGATTTAATTTGCAATTATGTAAGTTCTTTTTTAAATTTTCACTTTGTATTCCAGGGAAATAAATTATTTATTCAATTTTACAAAGCTTGTTGCTTTTCACTCTTTTCTGTTACCTATTTTAAGAGCATAGGCTTGTAACACTATAAATGATAATTTACACTGTTTAGAGCTGGGCATGCTCTACGTGATAATTTACACTGTTCGGAGTTGGGAATCTTACATGATAATTTACACTGTTCAGAGATGGACATGCTCTACTTGATAATTTACACTGTTCCGAAATGTGCCTCCTGCATGATAATTTACACTGTTCAGTTGGGCATCCAATCCATGATAATTATGCTGTTCAGAGTTTGGCATGCTGTACTTGATAATTTAGACTGTTCAAAGTTTGGAATCCTATCCATGATAATTTAAACTGTTCAAGAGTTTGGCATCCTATACATGACAATTTACACTGTTCAGAGTTGGGCATCTTATACATCTATTTTACTCTGTTCAAAGGTGAGCATGCTTTATAAGATAATGTACACTGTTCAGAGTTTGCCTTCCTATCCACAATAATTGATGCTGTTCAGAGCCGAG
Organism: Megalonaias nervosa; assembly: GCA_016617855.1. Taxonomy (NCBI): domain Eukaryota; kingdom Metazoa; phylum Mollusca; class Bivalvia; order Unionida; family Unionidae; genus Megalonaias; species Megalonaias nervosa. The sequence goes on along the minus strand of JAECUM010095011.1, from coordinate 21,130 downwards.
CATGCTCTGCATAATAATGTACACTGTTCAGGGTTTGGCATACTCTACATGATAATTTACACTGTTTAGAGTTGGGCATATACTACATGATAAATTACACTGTTCAGTTGGGTATGCTATCCATGATAATTTATGCTGTTCAGAGTTTGGCATGCTCTACTTGATAATTTACATTGTTCAAAGTTCAGAATCCTATCAATGATAATTTAAACTGTTCAGAGTTGGGCATGCTATCCAGGATAATTTACATTGTTCAGAGTTGGGCATGCTATCCACAATAATTTATGCTGTTCAGTGTTGGGCATCCTATCCATGAAAATTCACACTATTCAGAGTTGGGTATGCTCTACATGATAATTTACACTGTTCATAGTTGGGCATTCTTGGTGATAATATACACTGTTCAGAGTTTGGCATCCTATACATGAAAATTTACACTGTTCAGATTTGGGCCTCCTATACATGATAACTTACATTGTTCAGAGTTTGGCATGCTATACTTGATTATTTACACTGTTCAGAGCTGTAATCTTACACATGATAAAATCAATTATAATTCATCTTTACAGGAAAAGAATGCTGAAGGTTCTCATCTTCAACATAAAAGGTGACAGAGATTCTGATATGTTGCTGAAACCATTAAAGGTACACTTAGTAATTCACCTCTCTGTCTCTAACATGCACACACATAGACACACACACATATGTATGTACACAAATATATCTATGCGTGTAGATGAATAGACAGATGGGTACTTAAGTATGTAGATAGATGGGTTGATAGGCAGGTACAATGATACGTAGGAACTTTCAAGGTTAGTTCATAATGGGGTCTCAGGGGTCTATCGCCTTTTGGGGGGAAGAAAGTCATCTTGCTGTCAGATTTGCAGATGTAAAATTCTTCTGTCACAGTGAACATTGCAAAGTTTTGTTGCTAAATTTGTAGACATTTATGTAAATTTTTGTAGTATATCTTAGTTGCATGTGGCCTCAGATACTCTGACATTTTGTTTCATGGATTACATTTTCTTGCATATTTGAAATTTCTTTTGACAAATCGGGTGTAACCTATTCCAAATTTCTTATAGTCAACAAATTAGGTATAAAAGTTATTTTTTGCTGTATCATTGGATCATTGTTTATTTAGATCTTTGTAGATTTACATTTATAATTTACTGTCATCATTATGGTAGCTATGAAAATAAATGTTATGTATATTTTTACATGTATGGAAATAATGAACAGGGAATTTGGAATATATCTTTGTATTAAAGGATAATATTCTTTGATATTTTGTTCTAGAAATAATTAATTAAAACTCAGCCCATTTGTTTTACAGGCCTGTGGTTTTGATCTGGTAGTATTTTGTCCTAACATATCCTCCCTCTCGGGTAACAGTGCAGGTTTGTTGCTTCTCTTGTATTGCAATTTACCTTTCTGTCCTGTTAGTCAATCTTGCTTACCATCTTGTTAGTACATTATATCAATCAAAGGGCTATCAGCTGAGGCCTGATGCATGAGGTTACATAATTGTAGGTGACAGAACTAGAGTAGATTATGGGAAATACAGAATCACATTATATACCTCATTGTAGGGCTGTCAGCTAAAGTTTCTGTACAGGTAGGTTATGGGAAATACAGAATCACATTACATACCTCATTGTAGGGCTGTCAGCTAAAGTTTCTGTACAGGTAGGTTATGGGAAATACAGAATCACATTATATACCTCATTGTAGGGCTGTCAGCTAAAGTTTCTGTACAGGTAGGTTATGGGAAATACAGAATCACATTACATACCTCACTGTAGGGCTGTCAGCTAAAGTGAGAAGTATGAAGGTATATTATTCTAGGTCATTATTGTAGGAACTCTGAGCTACAGTTAAAATATCGGATTCTATTTTTGAAAAAAATTTAATTTTTTATCTCTCATTATGAGAGTGGTAGGGGCATATATTGTTACTAGTTGTACATCCGTATCTGTCATTACATCTAGCTGTCACATCTTGGTGAAGATTTGTGTTTAGGTCATTCTAGACACCCTATGGTGGTTCAAAGACTTATTTCTCGTCCAAATTGAATTGATCAGTTTATATAAGAAGTTTTGATAATGTCTTAAGGTTTTTTACATATGTTATCTTTATTTCTTAATTTATATACATGTTACAGAATTTTTAAAATCCTTGTATGTGATATTTTATTTTGCATTTAATCTTTACATGTTTGGATGGTTTTTATCTTCTTACATTTCTCTATCAAATGCCCACTCACATTAACATTAGGAATTACTTCTGTTATCTTCAGAATCAAACCCTCCCATAGCCTTGAGATGTCTCTCTGTCTACACTTTGTACAGATAAGGGGAAGTAAATGTTACAGATTACCTCAGCTTACCCCACTGGATTGCAATTCATATACTGGATATAATCAGTTTTAACTTTTGCTGCAAACTGTCAACAGGCCTCCAAGAATCCATGGATTTCACTTTTTTCTGTTAACAATCCAATAGTCTATACTGATGGTACACTAAGTCAATCATGTTATGTAATGTATACTACATTTTTGTTTTGTATTTTGGTGAAATTTTATATATTTTGCAAATTTGTTACTACTTCATTGTTTCAAATACAAAATAATGTATGTACCAAGATTTAAATAACATTTTTGAATGGTTTTGCAAGGTGGATGCCAACAATACCCAACTCAAATTTTGTGCCTAAGAATAAGAACTATTAATTTATGTTACCTTGAAATAACTGTTTTTAAGACAAGAAGAACATTTTAATAATTAATGCTACTTTTAAATGAAGATATTAACTGCTTTAAGTTATATTTAGCTTTCCTACTATATACACATACACATCTCACAAATATAGTCCCCCTCTGGAAAGGCAACCCATCTTATACGGCCACTTTCCCAGTGCAGAAGTGGTGGCCGTATAAGAGGGGACCACTGTACTTTATTTTTATCTTTGAAAGTAAGAAGCAAGCATCAATAATAATTAAGGGATATTGCTCCATGATTTTTGACACACTCTGACATCACAACTTAACACTGATCACAACAAAGTTCTCTCAGACTTGCTAACCAACTTTGATCTATCCCGGTCACCCTGCTCACTAACCATATTCCCAAAGTGGAATCTAATGTGGGCCTTGACATGGCACAACTCTTTTAAGTTCAAACCTTTGTCCACTGTCCTACTGAAGTAACTATCATACAAGACATGTTTCCTGATAGCCTTGGCTTTGGAATCAAGATTAAGCAAGTTCCATGTTCTGTCTGTGGATCCAATCCACCTATAGTTTTGTGCTGGCAGTTCAGTTGCTGTAATGATGCGACAGGGTTTAAATAGTAAGAATGGCTTCTATCTACTGGGGACCAGAAAATAATTTTACAGCTCCTTATGTTGATCTGTCCTTTGAGAGAGGCAAGGTTACGGGATATAGTATGTGCTCTCTGAATCTATCACAAGTGCAAACTTCATTCTGTTCAGACTCCAGACTTTTCCTCCCACTGAAACCAAGGAAACAGGACATAACTGCAAGCATTATGGTCCCGACTAAAGGGAGTCATCCAGTCAGCATACTCTGATCTCTCACAGGAACAGGTACGTCTGATGAGGATTTTGACTCGCAAATAGGAGCTATTTCTACAAGCCTTGCATTTCAACGCACTGTCTCAATTAAAGATATAATGGAATCAGTCAGTTGGCATGCACAATCCACTTGATCCTCTTTCTATTTGCTTGATGTGGCCTCACAAATAGAGAGTTGAATCTAGTTGGTCCTGTGGTAGGTTGCTAGCCAGACAGTCACCAGACCATGCCACTCCTGACACAAGCGCATCTTTGGGTAGGACCTATCAACTTTTGCTGGATTTGCCCAACAAAATCCCTTCTTTATAATAATTTATCAAGTTCAGGAGCCCACAGGATAGTTCCTTGCATATGTATATACTCTTATATTCAGTTGTGCCAGCTACTGTTTGGAGGGTCTTACTGTTAAAAGTAGAGAGACTTTTTGACCCTACAGTGTGCTTTTAGGTAGAGGTGGATGCTCAACATTTACTCCTCCTCTTACCTATTCTCCTAATGTTACTATGACTGGGTAATGCATTTGATGTTACTATGACTGGGTATTGCATTTGATGATACTATGACTGGGTAATGCATTTGATGGTACTATGACTGGGTAATGCATTTGATGGTACTATGACTGGGTAATGCATTTGATGATACTATGACTGGGTAATGCATTTGATGTTACTACGACTGGGTAATGCATTTGATGTTACCATGACTGGGTAATGCATTTGATGTTACCATGACTGGGTAATGCATTTGATGTTACCATGACTAGGTAATGCATTTTTTATGTTACTATGACTGGGTAATGCATTTATGCTACCATAACTGGGTAATGCATTTGATGTTACCATGACTGGGTAATGCATTTGATGTTACCATGACTGGGTAATGCATTTTTTATGTTACTATGACTGGGTAATGCATTTGATGTTACCATAACTGGGTAATGCATTTGATGTTACCATGACTGGGTAATGCATTTGATGGAGAACAGAAATTATTATAGTAAATAATGTTTCTCTGAAAATACTTTACCCAGTTATATTGCTATAAACCTCTCCCAAACCTCGCCACAATGCAAACATCCTATCTCAGACAGTGCTCAAGCTAAAACTGATGATATCTAGTATACAGAGTACCACCTAGCAGGGTAAGGGGAGGTAATATGTAAGATCTACACACACACACACGTTATTACATTAATTACATGTAGTTTTATTGTCAAGTCCACTGTAGTGGTAAGTGAAACATTGTAGTTACCCTTCCAGTAGCATGGGCACTAATCAGTAGTTTAAGGTTTTATTTAAAGTTTGTTATTTCCTTGTTTCATATTCCCCTTAATAGATTCTCATCATACCTGGGATGAATATAAAATTATGAAGAGAAGACAATTTATTTCAGGGCACACACTCTGGTCCCTTTGATCTTGGGGTCAAGGTCACAGTCGAAGAAAAGTTCATAAAGGGTTTGGTTAAACTTTTTTAATTGGCTTATATTTTTTTGATTGATAGGCTATACAGTCCCTGGCCTTCTTGTCGGCTTACCAATACAACGTAGAGATAAAGAGTGTGAAAGTTAAAGTATAAACAACTGTAAAATTGAACTTCCCAAAACTGGCTTCTCTGTAACACTGTCTGCTCTACAAACTTGGCATTGTTTTAGTCCCAATGCTAATCAAACCTCTGTATTACAGACACTTCATAATTTACCCCAATAGTGCGTGGTTTAGGAAAGCTTGATTTTATTACTTTACTTGTATTTCCCATCTATTTGAACTAGTTTTAATTTTTCTTTCTGTGAGTTTGGTCCCAATTTACATCAAGCTATTAGTCACAATTATTGTGCATTAGTATCTTCATTACTGAATGCACTTAAGAATGCTCAGATGGATGCATTGTGCAACAGCACTAACACTTATCAGTGGAGACTAGTTGGTTTTTAACAGTACCATCAACACTTTAGTTTGGCTTCATAATGCCAGGGAAATAGGATGTAAAGCATCTTTTTCATGAACACACAGAGGCAGCTGACCGGGATGGGTATTGAACCCACAACCATTGGATTTCAAAAATGTTGTCCCTTGTGGCCAGTTTTTCTTAATGTAAAGTATAAATATGACAGTGAAAATGAGAATCAGGTTTGATAAATGTTGTCCTGTATGGACAGGGAGTCCTATATAGAGGTGTCTTTTTGATGGATGTCTAAGTTTGCTTTCTCTTTCCTTCAGATCAAACAAACAATACAGTGACCTTGGAGAGCCAGATGAAAAGGTGCTTGTTAAATAAGGAATCATGGGATAAACTTTTTGATCTTGAACAACATGGAGACCAAGAAAGCCCTCAGAATGTTGCAAAGGAAGGCAACAGTCTGGTGGTCAGTGACTCAACTTCAGCAAAGAAAGCAAGGAAAGATGTGACCAATGGACAGCAAGAAAACACAGGTGCAGTCACAGATGGAGATTTTAAACATGAAAATCAAAATCCAGATACAGCTACAAATGGACATTCCTCTTCCTTTTTCTCTTCTGAAAACTGTGATAGCCATAGTCAGAGGTATAATAAGTCTATAGGGAAATTGTTGCCTGTATCCCACTGCCTTCCTGCCATATCCCATGCCTTGGCATTGGCAAGCCAGGGGAGGACATGCTTATGTGCAGAATTGGATGACTTACCAGCGTTACCTGCCCATTTTAAAAGTGTAGACCATATTCAGATTTTGATAACAGGAAGTATTCACTTGGTAGGAGGAGCTTTACGAATCATTCAAAATATACCAGATGATGGCAGTGAAACAGATTAATGTTGGGTGTAATTTTAATATATATTAAATTTAAGGGTCTTCCAGGATTACAGGTACAGGGTTTAAGTTTGAAGTTTCTAAACCATGTGTATATATTATGAAATTTTCAGTGATTATATAAGATAATGTCATGATAAATTCCTATTATCATTGACTACAAGTACACAAGAATCATTCAATCCATTCATTTCGGTCACTGGGCAAGTCCTATAATGATAAGTAATATCTATGAATTTTATTAAATGGTACAATGATACTGTTGAATCATGTTACATGAATACTAGAGATACACCATGTTTCTATGATGATAAGCCCATGCCAAATGATAAACTCATCTAATTAAGGCTAATTTTATATCTATCAGAGCCTTGTTAAGTGATAAATCTGCCTCCAACTTTTCATTGCATTTACTAGCAAGGGCACAGTGGGCTTGTCACAAGAGAAACATTGACCAAGAATTGTGAAATTGTTTGAGAAATGTTTACAATGTTTTACATCTCTTGTTTCAAGCTAGCATATGCTGACCATATCATGGTGAACAGTAAAACCAAATGCTCCATTCAATATAGTTTTGAAATTTATTTATTTTCTGTTTCCTTAGATCCACCCCCACCCCCACAATCTCGCCCCTTATTTTGAGAATTTTTATTTAAAAAACACAATAAACTTATGGACATTTTAATTGGCAATAGAAAATTTGTATCTCTTGTCTCATTCAATATTCAAAGTCCTATTTTTAAGTATGCCATTGCATACATTTTAAATTATCCAAAGTTCTTATTATATAAAATTAGCTTGTGCTTAGTAAAGTCCATATTCATACGAAACTAGACTATTCTTTTTGCTCAGTCAGCATGTGTGTGTGTGTGTGTTTGACAGTCCAATCAATATGTATGTGACAGCACAATCAATGTGTGTCTGACAACACAATGTGTTTGTGTGACAGCCCAATCAACATGTGTGTGACAGCACAATCAATGTGTGGGTGTGACAGCCTAATCAACATGCCTATGTGACAGCCCAATCAACATGTGTGACAGCCCAATCAATATGTGTGTGTGTGATAGCCCAATCAATGTGTGTGACAGACCAATCAAGGTGTGTGCGTGACAGACCAATCAATGTGTGTGTGACAGCTAGATGAAAAATCATAGTCATATGGCCATTTGTGACATAAAATATCCATAGTTGGTGCAAACATTAATAACAAAAGCATATTGTTTTCTTTGGGATTGATAGTTGCTATCATTGAGAAGGCTTGACTTTTTCAAAATTCCCATGTTAGAAATAGTATTTCCCAGAAGTCAGAAATAATTTTATCTTGATTCAGTTGGCTGTTATTGTTCAGAACTCTTCATTTTGTTTTGGAATTGCGATTATTGTCATATACCACAACTCCAGATCAAGGTGAGGTCAAGTGTTTGATTGACTTGATGGTGTAAAATGTCAGCCTCATGGCATCCTGGAAGACAAACTTGTGGTTTGTGAGTGTGCAGCAATTTGAAATTGATTAAATGCTATTTTGACTTAGCATTCTGAAAAATCAGGTGGTGTTTCTATGAATGGGATATAGTGAAAAAGGATAATATTAATAATGTGATATTCCTCTGGGCTGGCTCAGATGGTGTATTTACTATTTGATTGACATTGGTACCTCAATTTCATGTAGAAGTTGCATTGCTTTTTCCTCTCATTACTCCACTGACCAATTTCCTCTCATTACTCCACTGACCAATTGAGGGCCCAGTTTCTCAGTTAGATACATTACCCAATTACATTAGCACAACGAAATTACTCTCTGCTACCTCTGAATCCAGCTCTCCCAAAAGCGGAATAAATTATTTCTGTCTGTATATCATGCAGATAAAGGGAAATAATTTTGTAAGCGACCTCTCCTTCCTGTCTGTTGGGAGGGGGGGTGTCATTGAAGAAGTTCCACACAACAGTAAAGTCAACAAAAATGTTTAATGAGGGTAACACAACTAAGAAATCGGTAAGCTGTCACCAGTACAAAATATTCATTGGGGTAAGACAAATATACCCCTGCAAAGAAACACTCGTTGCTTGCATTCTTGTATTGTAGCTGACTTTAATTTTCAATGTCTTGTTCCTGGATCATTTTCGATAAAATGTCGCAGCACATAATAGTCTGTTTCAATGTTAAATAAATGAAATAATGATTGGAAATCATAAAGTTACCCAAACAGACGAGAGTTGAAGATTTGCTTTATATTCGTTTAACCCAGGTTACCAATGTGGTGGGAGATAACTGCACGACAATTTAGAAGATTAATTTACTTATTCAAACATTTCCTACGTAATTTTCCAAAATGCTTGCCTCTGCATACTGTTAGAAAAACACGAATGTTCAAATGTTTAAAGTATTGCTTATTTTAATAGCTTTTCACCTAAATAATGTCCAAATAATTCAAAGTATTATTATTACTTTGCCAGTCCTATATTATTATTATTATTATTATGATGATAGCAATTTATATATGTCATTACCTAGAAAGGGTGTTGGACTTCACAGGTGTTACTTCTGGTTTTTGAATTTGACCGCGCTCTGCAGTTATCTGACAAGTACTGTCTTCCACTCCAATATATAACCTTCGGTTTTTAACCACGTGACAGTACTGAACCAATCAGAATTGGCAGACCGAATCTGCCAACGAATCTGATGTGGCAAACTGGCAAACCTCAGTCTAGCACAATTCTTGCGATATCAATCACACATGAATAAGGTTCGATATATTTCAGTATATAAAACATTCTCACATCTCATATCTTACTCTGTACAAAACTCTGAGACAAAAACTCTATGTCCTAATTTGTCTATGTAGATTTCAGTAGCACAACAACAGTTCTCTACTGGATAAACGTGGCAAACCAATGACAGGCACAGGCACTTGATTCTGGGGTAAACTATATGTGTACACTCACCAATTAACACAAGGTAACTAACTCTCGCCGGTCACAATCTGACCCCTCGATGACTCCGATATAATTTTCCGATACTATCTGTGCATTCAGTTACACACAACGTACACCAATATAACAAAGACACTCCACACTTTACATCCCTTACCAGTTAAGTAACCTTACTGATTCTGATGGGCCAATTTTGCGAAAAGTTTATATGTTGTTTCGCGTCTTCCACACTCTTGTGAACATTCCAATAATCAACGTCCGGTCTACTTCGGAGTGAATGCGATTTGATCGTGATTGCTTCAGTGATTGGTTCTTTCGTTGAATGACTCTTTTCAAACATCGCTTTCAATCACTAAATCTCAGCTTAACCCAGCAAATATGCAATCGGAATATCCACTGTATTTTCCGTCAAGTCGTTTTGCTGTTGGGATCGTTACATGTGCTCAAGACTGTGACATTTGCCGGGAAAATATTTAACAAATATCTTGACAAATTAATAACATTGAATTTGTTCTTGGGGCTTTCTGAATAGCTATACAGGTGATCTCTGGTTGTGCTTGAGGAAAGATTTTTTTAAAAATTGTATACTTATTTAATCAATAGTTAAGTAATTAGCCTGATTTCAACTGACATGTTATCTACCAAATGTTGATGAATGCTTTGTGAACATTTCGCGTTATGTTAAATTCTATCAATCTTATATAGGATTTACACTGTCAAGAAAACAAAAGGATTTACTTGGTTAGGTCTTGTGTAATTATTTGTCATAATTTACATACCCAAACACAAAACTGAATCTCGTATAGGATTTACAGTCAAGAAAACTCACTGATTAACTTACTTAGTTTTTGTGTAGTTATTTGTCACTAATTTGCATACCCAAACACAAAATTGAACCTCGTATATGATTTACACTGTCAAGTAAACAAAAGGATTATCTTGGTTAATTCTTGTGTAATTGTATGTCACTAGTTTACATATCCATACACAAAATTGTATTCAAAATGTGTACATGCTGTGACCTGTATAGCTAACTGCATTTAACCAACCATGTGAGGTAGGTGATTGGATTTGGTTATGTAACAATTTACTCTTTGTACATGAAAGCTATTTTATTTTGGTAAACTTCACTTGTTTAAGCACTGTATGTTGTGTTTGAATGTAAAATGAATAAAGCACAATTTTTTGCTGTTGAAAAGGCTGTAGAGGGCCACAATATCATTTTGTTAGGCCAAAGTGAGACAGGCAAAAGTTTTCTGGCTAAGGAAATACAAATGAAATTGTCTGCAGCAGGTAAAAATGTCAGTGTAAATGGCACAACAGGCATTGCAGCACTAAATGTGAAAGGATGCACAGTGCATTCCTGGTCAGGGATTGGTGATGGTAGATATGACAGTGATGAACTATGTAGAAAACTTCTCACTGATGAACATTTTGATTCACATAAACAAAATATTTTGAAAGCAGACTGTTTGATAATTGATGAAATTTCTATGTTTTCATTGAAACTTTTCGAACAAATTGAACATGTATGTAGAATGATTAAAAATTCAGATTTATATTTTGGAGGTATACAAGTTATTGCAAGTGGGGACTTTTTTCAGCTTCCGCCTGTACCTGACCCTTGACATGTGATTCGGGTGAATACTGTTTCAAATCTACCATTTTTGCAATGGTATTTGGGCATACAATTGTCATTGATGAGGTCATAAGACAAGATGGATTAGATTTCATAAAGGCTATCAATGATGTTTCAAAGGGAGAAATCCCTGAAGATACCAAAAACCTGATATTGAGGCTGCAGAGACCTCTCCCTCCTGGAGATGACCCAATAAGACTTTGTGGACGGAACTTTGATTGTGAAATATACAATGCGTGCAAACTTATGGAAATGGATGGTGTATCAAAGTGTTATCAGTCAATAGACGAGGGTGACAATAATCGGTGCAATAAATTGTGTGTTCCAAAAGTGTTACACTTGAAAATTGGCTGTCCAGTTATGCTGGTCAAAAACTTAAGCTCAGCACTAGTAAATGGTTTACAGGGAAAGGTTGTGGCAATGAAAGAAGACTGTGACAGTTGATTTTGAAAATAATTTAGTTTGCTTGGGAAGAGAAAATTTTACTGTTTACAGTACCATCGATAAAAAGATTGTAGCCACAAGGCATCAAATTCCACTCATTCTGTCGTTCAGCATTTCCATTCACAAGGCACAAGGATTGACTTTACATAGAGTTGAAGTTGATGCATCAAATATTTTTGCACCATGTCAGTTAGGTGTGGCAATGGGGAGGACCAGAAATAAAAAGGGACTAAGGGTTATCAGTTTCAATTCCAACTCTGTGATTCGACATAGTTCTTGCATTTATGAATTCTATAATAAAAGTTTCGTACAGTTTGATTCAAGTTTAGAATGCTGTAGACATTCTGTTTCTTTATTAGAGAACCTCAGTGTTGACTTTGATTATGAAACAGGTTCTGATTCTGATAACTCTGACTTTTCTGATGGAGAAATTTTAGAAGTTGATGAAATGTTGTCCGTTGGGGAAGACACACCTGCTTCATGTAGTGTCCAAGAACATAGGTTAACCACAGTTGACTCTGACATTTTAGAGCATCATGTTGACCATACAGAAATGAAACAACTTATCCCAGAAAATGCAATAACCCCTGAGCAAATGAGATTAAACGTAACACTAACAGAAATCTTCAAAATGCCACTGCAAGAGTTGAATACATTTTTTGAGATATTGTACCAAAAAATTCAAAGTATCTTAAATAAAGTATGTGGTAATATAGAGGTCAGAAAACCAGATTCAAAGACATGGACTGAATATTATTCTGAAGTTTACCAGTTTTCAGTGTCTCAGGAATGCATCCAAATTCTTGAAAATTTCTTGAATTCTGTTCCAAATGATGATACTTTTTTGCATTTGGAAAGATTTTTGACAGAATTTGTGAAATTGTTTTGGACAAATATACTACTGACATTTTCAGTACCACACAAGATGTACATGCACCTTCCATACTTGTCTCAGAGCCAGGACAAGGAAAATTAAGGTATATTGCAGGTAGATCTATTGCAAAGAGCAGATACCATAATATGAAGAAAGGAAAGAACAGCTTGTACAGAAAGGAAAAAGTTAACTTGGTCAGTCAATGTTTCTTAAAAGTAAAAATGTTAGATCACCTTACAACTTCAGCTGTTGATTTGGAAAACAATAGCAAGTATAAACAGACCTTGCACGAGACACAAAGAAGACAGAATATCAAATATGGTCTAACTAACATCAAGGATTCTGTATTTGAATTCTTCTTGCAAGTTGACAATACAAAGAGGCAGTATCAACATGTAGATGCATTACATTGGCATGGTGTAGGGAGTTTACAGTATTGTAAGACTGTAATACTTAAGGATGAGACACTGTTTGATTATTGGGAGTGGCTGTACATAAAGTTTGATCCCAGTATGAGTGTCATACAAGTGGACGATACCATGATTGCTTCTTGTATCAGAGATCTATATGAAGATTTGATAGGTCGTTACAGTAGAATAGGTGACAGTCAGTTCAGAAAAGTTACCATTTCCAGTCTTGGAAAATTGAAGTCAGACAGTTTGAGAAAGAGAGTGGTCATGAGATCAAAGTACAAACACAGTAGTGATGCATTAGCTTTGGACATGAAATATATCTTGGAAGATCAGTCAGAAAATAAAATGTATTCTCACTTAAAACTGAAATCACAGATTTATGATCTGAAGGCTGTAGTATTTACTAGCTTCTTGAAATCGGATCTGATTTTGCTGTGTAAAGCCTATGGCATAGAAGCAGGAAATGTACAGAAGAGTGGTCTAGTTAATAAACTATGTAATGTAATACCTGCTTTGAATGAAATGCCAATGTCATATTTTTTAGTACAGAATTATCCTGTTGCCAGTTGTTCGAAAGTTAGTAGTAAGCAAGACACTTCCAGCTGTAGCAAAAGTCAGCCATGTACTAGAAAAAGAACTAGAGTGGGAAAAGGAAAATGGACAGGAAAGGGTAAAGGAAACAAGAAAATGGAGAAATGTGACAAACGTAACACTGATAATTCAGTTTGCTCTGTATGTAAACGTCATTATGCAGAGGGTGAGTTGTGGATCCAGCGTGATTTGTGTGATGAATGGTTTGATTGGTTTTGTCAAGGCATAGATGAAGAGTTGTGGAGTAGCACAGAAAATGACAAATGGTTCTGTACTAAATGCTCTTAGAAAAAGAGTCAATGCTATATCAGACTTCACATTTATAAATATGGTAATATTGTCATATTTTGTCATTGTGTTTTTGGATTTTGGTTATATACACTGAACTCACATGCAGTTGTTTGTATCAGTAAAAAAGGAAAACTAATGACAATTTGATCCTCCACTCTCAGTTGACATGTCAAGTGTGAGTTAGGGATAGTGTTATTATTAGTTTTCCCCTGTTTAATTAAAATGTACTGTCTTTAGTTTGCATCACCCTAAAATATTTATATTACTTTACAAGTTCAACATGTGCATCATAAATATTCAAGTTACTGTATGTGTTCTTCGTGGGATTATTTTTGGATTGCATTTCTTTCACTCTTCAAACATATGCTGTTTTGCACTCATGTGTTACTGCTGGATGGATCTGTTTTTGCAAAGAACTTGTGCATTGAACACTTATGAATATTGTTTCATGAAATCAAAAGAATAGAAAAAATATTTTTTGTTAAAAAGGGTGATGTACAGTTAACAATGATGCCAGTTTGGTTATAGTCTCAGATAGTAAGGGAAGATACCTGATATCTCAGTCACACATTGTAGGTATCAATTCCAATAAAATTACATAGGTTGACCAAAGCTGGAGAACTTCACAACAAGGCATTGATTTCCTCTCAGAGTCTTGAGGATCTTGCCAAAATATACAGTAATTTAATGAAATGGTATTATTTTGGCTTGGAACATGTGATGTAGCAAATAACAGATGGCAACTCATTCTTCTTTAGCACATAGCCATTTCAGATTTTTATCAAAGTGCAATAAAAGTATTGGCTACTAACGCTTTTTGGAATGTATCCCCAAATTAACTTTGGGCTCCTTGAAATTCCCTGTATGTGTAACACATTTATTTATTCGACCTAGTGAGACTCTTGAAAAGGAAAAGATTGTTAAAAAAGTCAGATGAAACTGCATTGTGTTGGTATTCATTCAGTTTTAATATGCTATTGGATGACATACATCCAAATCCAATAGTGGCACGATATTGGCTATATAGGATTTTGGAATGCCGTTTCAATCATTGATAGTGTACAAAGATTTTGCCATTCCTATTTCCAAAGTTTCGTGGCTGTTGTTATATTATTCTTTATATGGCAGTCCTTCTTGATTCAGACCTCTTTTCAATGAGACAAAATGTTGTATGCCTTCTATGTTGTTTTGCACTTAAGTTTCTTATATCTTGTACCCATTTTAATTCATTGTAGATTAGTCCTTATTAATTTGAAATCCTGCATCAGAGTATAGAATGGCGATTGTAAGGATTGTCTTATCTCACACCTATAAAACTAATCAGGAATAATACCAGGTTGTCTTATCATGATAGCATAATAATAGAACAATTTATAGAGCAGATTCAGTTTTCACATTTCCAACTCACATTTTCAGCATTATGTACTTCTATATTTATGTTTTCAATATATAACACAATGAATGGTTTTCCAGATCATAGGCAAATTTGTGTTTAAATTATTACATCATATATTCTAATTATTCAGATTTTGGATTTCAGTAAGAGCATCTAGATCATTGATGGTAAGGAATGCCTTGTCTCACATTTCTAGATTGCTCCCAATAACAATGATAGCATCAGCTAAGATGATTATACAACTGTTTGTAACTGTTATGTTTTGGAAAATTTATGAAAATTACTGCATATACTTGCTTGTAAGATGAGCCCACATGCTAACTTCACTGACCCCGATATTCCGTTGCATAATATGCTGGCAGATAAGGTCTTAGCAGTTTGTTAGGATTAGTAAGTAGAACCATATTGACCCTGATCTGCACGCATATTATGCTACAGCAAATCAGGATCTTTGTTATTTGCACTTTGACTAGACTTATAAACGAGTATATATGGTATAGTGATAAAACAGATGTATCTATGTGTATTTTGAAAGCTAAATGTTATGTATACTGTTATCAACTTTGAAATAGGCCCTGTAATGAACAGATCAAATGTGGCATTTGTTTTGCTCCAAATGCACAATTCAGCCTTTCGCAACTCACTGATTTATTTTAATACCATTACCTGATAACAAAAGCCTAATTGATACTGATTGAATCCACGTTAGCTATAACTCGTCAGAGGAAGATCATTTATTGTGTCTTATTCTGTCAGTTTGCTCGAACCATAAATTTTGGTAATATTTATGTTGCTTCAACATTAACCTCCCAAATTCGGATTTTGTATATTAAAGCTCAGTGTTCAAGTTTATATTTTAATTTGTAAATAAATAAAAGGATGGCTTCACAAAAATGAAGCCTCTTGTTGTCAATTTTTGCCTTTATTCCTTTTACATTATTTGAGCATGCTAATTACTTTTGCTGTCCTTACCACCATTATAACCTCACTCCTGTATTCCATATTGAATAGGGCAAGGTTGCCTGGCTCGTACATTTCTTTATAGTATCTTCTCATACATTTTAAAGATAAAATTGTGAATTGACTTAAGTGTACTAATATATATATATATATATATATATATATATATATATATATATATATATATATATATATATATAAGTTGTTTTAGTTTATGGGTAAAGCAAATACCCTAGTGATGTTTTACAAATATTAACAATTGTACATGGACAGAAGATAGAAGAATGACATTACCTTGCAAAAGTAACAATCCAGCAATGCATGGTAAATGATCAAGATTAAATGAGATTGAGAAAGGAAAAGATGACAGAAGTGGTACATAAACAGATGGACATATCTCTCCCATTTGTGGAGTAGGTTGTGAGAATGATACCCACTGTCTACATCACAAGCTACACATATATCTACTCCCTACCGCACTATCTCGGGAAAATAACAAATATTCCAATGAATTTGTCTTATTTGGGTATGACATATTTAAATGACAAGATAATAGCCAGTAGTATGATGAATGACTACATATTGTGAACATGAAGTTTAAAATCAGTTTTCCCACGCCATATATTTTTGTAATATTAATGTTGTTCTACACTAACCTCCCACATTAGTATTTTGTAGATTATAGCTCAGTGTCTTAGGATTTTTTTCTTTGTAAATAATTAAGAATATGGCATCATGAAGATGTAGCCTCTGGCATCAATTTTTGTCTTGATTTATTTTATATTGTTTCACCAAGACAATTACTTTTCGTATCCTTACCACCATTAGAATCTCGCTCCTGTATTCAGTATTCAATAGGGCAAGGATTGTCTGGCCCATACATTTACATTTAATTTTACAATATTTGATTATGAATTCACATAAGTGTACTGATTGATATATATATATATATATATATATATATATATATATATATATATATATATATATATATATATATATAGTCTGTTAGTGTTTGGGTAATGCAAAAACTCTAGTAATGTTTGACAAATATTGACTGTTTATCTTAAATATTATTAATTCATTTATACTGAATCATTATTGGCAGCACAGTATCGAACACCTGTGATTGGCAGGGAAGGGGGGGGGGATTTTTTAACTTCAGTACTAGCCAGCCCATACCACGCTGAGATTGTAATTTCGGCCATTTAGCGATTTCCGGACTAAGAACAAATATTTTGAACTTCCCTCTTTTCGAGATATCACATTTGGGATGTCTCTCCTTTTATGCAAATATTAAAGTGTAGTGACCTCTAAGATACACGTAAAATATAGTAAATGAACAGATGAGTTGAAAAGTTTCTTCGAAATAATATTGACTAAATGATCCTGAAAGAAAATGAACTTAATTTTAATTTTAATTTTGATCGTTCTTATTTATATGTCTTCGTTGTTTATATACATACTGCCCAATAATCGCATTCACTCCGAAGTAGACCGGAAGTTGATTATTGGAACGTTCACAAGAGTGTGGAAGACGCGAAGCAACGGATAAACTTTTCGCAAAATTGGCCCTTCAGAATCAGTAAGGTTACTTAACTGGTAATGGATGTAAGGTGTGGAGTGTCTTCGTTATATTGGTGTATGTTATGTGTAACTGAATGCACAGATAGTATCGGAAAATTAGATCGGAGTCATCGAGGGGTCAGATTGTGACCGGCGAGAGTTAGTTACCTTGTGTTAATCGGTGAGTGTACACATTAGTTTACCCCGGAATCAAGTGCCTGTGTTCGTAAGCTCCCTGCTTTGCACTCCACTAAACGAAGTCAGGTGAACGCCGACGCCATATTGTCACGTGATATAAACAATATGTGCAATACAATCTGTACCCTCACCCCCTTGTAAAAGAGGGGTGATATTTCCGTCTTAATCTTTGGCTATATTTAGGCTGTTGTATATGACCTCATATCAATTTCGACGTAACATTTATCAAGGAATCGATTGGAGAGTGAATTTGTTAGATGACGCTGTGTAAAATGTGTAATAATAACAAAATAGCGTTGCGTGTACCCTTTGCCTTCATCTTCTCCTACTAGTAAAAATATTTGTAAAAATAATTATATGACGAATTGGTGGTTAAACTTTAACACAAGATAACGACCGCTATGGTTCAAATCGAAATTATTAGTAAAGTTCACATTGTGCCACTAAGAAACAGAATATTAAAGGAATAAATGTGCCGCTGTTAGATTAACTAGATCTATCCATATGAGGCTATTTGTTTTGATCACGTGACAATATGGCGTCGGCGTTCGCCTGACTCTGTATAGCGAAGTGCAATGCAGGGAGCATACGATGCAGGGAACCAGTCTTCTTTACAACATGCAAAACTACGCACCTCTTAAGCATAAGCAATTTTACGCTTTGCAAAACATATCATTATACTTTTTTGAAAGAACTGTGCTTTGTTTAAAATTTCTTCCAAGAGATGTATTAGATTTACTTCAGTAAGTCATTAAAACTAACAAAATAATGGTGTCGTGTGCTTGGAACTAATTTGTTGTTCTTAACATACAGGCGTGACCACAGAGTTGATCGGCGTAGGGATAATATCCAAAATTTTGGATAGTAAATCGCCAGATAGCAGAGTCTCTTATTTAGCGATTATGGCGCAGACTGCTTCTTATCTTACTGACTGTCACTCGGTGTGTTGGTAGCACGTACCTTGGTCTAAAACATGATTTAATTATTGCTTTATGACAGAGAGAACGGTTTGCTGTTATAATATCCCAAAAGTCTGTGTTCTCAAAATTTGCCCTTTTGAGCTTCAGCCTTCATAAAAATGTAACGGATAATTTCAGACAGACAATTTACTGTTAGCTCTTGTTGCCCTTAAGAGAAAACAAATCCTCCATGAGAAAAATGTGAAGGAGATAAAATGAAATAAACCCAGACACGAGTCAGACTTATGTCATTGGAACTATTTATTGTCTATTATCTTAATACAAAGTGGGTTTTCTTATGCGATTACACCTTTACTGTCTAATAAGCCTTACCGTATGCAACTGTAAATAGTGCTTACGTCGCATAAGCGTTACCTTTTGTACCCGTATATAGTAGTTACCCAAATCAAGTAGTGTTTAGACTCCCATGTGCCGTCGCATAATGCACCGATAGATCACAGTCTGTACAGTTCACTTGAGATTATAGAACGAATAACTTAGACCCAAATGTGCCGTGCAGTATGCAGATCTGGGTCTACCGTGTTCTCAGCTGGGCAGCGTTATACAAAAATACATATGATGTCTTTTCAAAGTTTAGAGAAAAACATATGGTCGATCATTTGAGTACGACATCGAAACGGAAAAATCTACTGTATATAAGAAATTCAACAATCAGATCGCAATTTTGAGGACAACGTCTGTCCTCTCTGCGAAAGTAAGCGAAAAAAGGTAACGTTATGCCACATAATACTTTTTATTTTCTAGATAGCGTCATTACCCGTGGAAAAAAATCTCTGTGACGGACGTGTAAGATTAGACTATTGCTTAGGTTGGCAGGTGGTGGTATTTATAGTTTTGCTGTCAACTGAAAAATCGACCATTCAGCCCACCTGTCCGTCAGAATTTAACATACAGCAACTAACAACGTCTGACTGAATAATACTGTCTTTGGTTTGGTGAGCGTAATCACGTAATTCCTGTCACGGTGATAACTTGTCCGAACTTGTAAGATTGTCCCTTCCTAACAAAAATAATTCTGTTTTAACGAATATTTAGTAAATAAGAGGTTATAGCATGAATTGAGAATAATTACATACTATTTATAAATACCTGTGAAATCGTTATAAAATCAATCATGCACTCAAAGCGACAGTTTTCTATATAGAGTTTTCTCAGATTGATGAACTTGTATTCTGGAGATCGTACATAGACTTTAAACTGAAATACTGTATCCAAACTGATTACCTCTGGCAACAAAAGTACTCACCCTAATTGCTGACGAATATTAACCTGTATGTTAACTCTATGAGCAGTTCGACAGGACTTTTACAGCTTTACCTGAACAGACTAAACCTGCTTTCCAAACACTAAAGAGATGTTATCTGTAAAGAAGCCTACTACCGGTAGTTCACTTCCACAGATTAAAAAGGTGCGGGGGTGGGTGTTTTGTTTGGTTTTCTCTTAACATATTTAGCTTGCTTGCACACATTTTAAGAGCTATTTATCAAAGTATCAATCTAACTGGAGTATTTTGTTGTTGATATTGGAATCGCCCCTTTGACGTCATACACATGATATTTGATACGATTTGTAATTGTGTCATTGAAATGGTATTACCGTATGCCCCATAATCCAGTGCTGCAGGCATAATCGCTCATGATTATTGACCAAAAGACAACACGGAAAATGACATGCCTCCTTATACGCATTTCAGTTTCGATAATAGGCGTCACGTGCATGTCAAAATTTTGACGTTAGCGATGCTTAAAATATTTTTCTTTTTCTACCTTTTTTACATTGAGCACGAAATAATTCTGACCAGGGAAAGGTTATTTTCGTTGGTATTATTGTGTTACTTTCGTTAGTATTAATTTACACTCGCCCCATAATATGCAAGCGGAAAAATAATAAAGTTAGACAATGACCAGAATGGCCTTTCAGTGGACCTAGTCCACGGTATCTTAATTTTAGAATAAATTAGAAAAGGAAAAAACAATTGTACATTTTTTAAATAAATCCGATGATAGGGTGTTGAGCAATAAAGCATAATAGAATACTTGGGCGGAGTCAAATTGATTTTGCTGTACCTGTTATTCGTATGAGAGAGCGATGATGTTGATTGATTGCCAGAGGTAATCAGTTTGGATACACTATCTTCTGTTACTCTAGAACAATAACAGATTAAATCGCAATGCAAGAGCACTCATATTTTCTATCAAACAATATGCACCATCCTTCTAAGACCGTATTGTACTCTCTTTTGCACTGAGTAGAGCAACCTATAACTGAATTTTTCTATCAAAACATAAATAAAGTTACAAAGCTATACTGTAGTAGATTTCAGTAGTTTGCAGAGACGTAATTACACCGTCATGAGTTTAATATAAATGCATCAATATCAATAAAAACAATGCGTATTTGTTAAACGTTTGGGTGCTGTTTCATTCATATATATATATATATATATATATATATATATAT
>JAECUM010095009.1:0-36333 GCA_016617855.1 Megalonaias nervosa | reverse complement strand
CACTTTGCTTGATACCCTTATACGCCACGGCCACTTTCGGAAACACCTGCATATGTTAATAACAGATTAAATTTTAGTTTATAGTTGGAATGTTATTGAACACACGTTGAATATGCAAACAAGGTCACTTGTTTAGCAAAACAGTCAAGCTTGTAGTGTAAAATAACAGTAGACGCGAGATTAGTGTGTCTAAAATTTAGGCAGGGATTGACATCGCAAGCAAAAAAAAAGCGTAGCTGCATGATCATAACCAAATTTTGAGGGATGATTTTGGTGACCTCACCATCAGGTTGATGAGAGATGATTTGTTATGTCATTAAAAACCAAACACGCAGATGTGCATGAGCTTATTGAAACAATATTACAAAATATCAGGCTTGACCGTTCGCATCGGTTAGTCGCAAAATAAGAGGAAAACGAAATAACTGAGCCATAGTTGAAAAGTTTAACTACTTTCAAAACGGCAAGAGGGTTTGGGCTTGAGGTCGTGAGATTCTACTGGACAGTGACTGTGGGGCTTATGTTTTGGACCCAGAACGCGAGATGCAGCAGGACAGTAACTGTGTTGCTTCTGACTAGTTGCCAAGTGAAGTCTTAACACGCATAACTTAAAATATCCAAATAATTCTCTGTGTTAAGAAATTAAGGAGAGTTTAGTGAAAACTGTACATTATAACGTACGCTCCTAGAAATTGCCTGATTACTCGGGTTGAGAATTATCTCCCCATAATCAACAAATAATCACTAAAATCTATCAATGCTATAAACGGAGACGTAAATACAAACAGCACGTGCCCTAGGTTTATTACTTTACTGTCTTTAGGAGGAGGAGTGCTAAATATGTAACACTGACAATCAAATTGTTAAAGCGAAACTTCACCATTTATAGACTGTCTTCATTTTGACATCATGAGTTTCAGCTCTCCTCCTTGGCGCTATTTCAAGGGGCATAAACCTATATGGCCCAATAAAGTTATGGTCATTCACGATTAACATTATTTGCTTCTTCTACGAACAATCACACAATATATGTAGTTGCCTGGAGAGCACGCTTCATCATATATATATATATATATATATATATATATATATATATATATATATATATATATTAATGACAGTCTGTTTCTTTATATCAGCAGTCACTTTTATTCCAGTTTAAGTGTCAAGTTTATTGTTGCCGTTTTGCTCTGAAGAAAATAAAAATGATTGACGCTTTATCCGTTGCTTCAGAAATTCAGATATTGAATACAACATTTATTATACTCATTCCTTTGCAAAAGTACCCATCGGACCTTCTGTTCAATGTCGGATCAATGGCTCCAATATTTTCTATCTTTATATTTTCGCGTCAATACCTTTTCGGACTTTATGTATTTCTGTGCTATAAATACAGCATTACGGTCTTATTCACATTTGTAATTCTTTTCTTTTTCTTTCTTTGATAAATGGTCTTGGTTTATACCGCCCTGCATGGAAACACTGTTATCTGCAATATTGAAGGTTCCATTGATACCAAGATACGGCGTCATATAAAAAACTGTAATAGACCGATTTTCTATCTTTTGTTTGATATTAACATTTTATCTTTGGTTCTGTCTTTCTACAACAAATTCCATTATCAATCATTGGTGCTCTCAACATTCGCTCTCCAGAGTAGTAACATTTCACGCCTTGCTTAGCAGAAAATTATGCTGAAGCTATTTCAGTATGCTTCAGTCAAAAGTTTCTTTGACAATAATTTCATCGACGATCAACATGTTCTAGGACATCCAATTAAACACAGTAGGAACAGAGACAAAAATGAGCTTAGGTTAGTGCGAAGAGTTTGACATACATAATGCAGCGTTGTACGTCTTAACAATATCATGACATAAGACCATAGCGAAGTAATTTAATTTAAGCATCCTGAGATATGTATAGTTCACCTGTTTCATTAATCTGTAATTTTAAATCCAGGTCATGGAATGTTTAAAATGTCCAATCTAAGTTATAAATTATAAAGTTTGTATTATTGTGTATTTATTCTCCTTCGGCAGATTATATGTCCTAAATTTCTACTGCTTCTACTTGCTGTACTTTAACTTACGCTGTTTCAGCGTACAAGCCTCTTCACCGGCGTCAGATTCAAATATAGACACACCCTTTCTTTTTTGTATATGCTTCAAAAGGATATAGTGCAGTCTGATTTCTAGCCGAAGACAAGTTTTATTCGTGTCCAATATATTTCTGCTCATCGGTTACTTAGAGTCATTTTAACCCTGATCTCCAGTCGAGTTACGTAATCTGTTTAACTTATGTCAGAGCGACTTCATATTGTTGCGAGAAAAGAATCTCAAGCTATTTTCCAGTTTGCGTTAAGACATGAATAGAAAATCCACTCGTCTGTTCACCCTGACCAAAGCGGGGTGGAGATTGGTGGGTAATGACGAGCAACTTTTCCAGAACATATAGCAAGAAACTATAGTTACACTACTGTCATGTGTCCTGCATAGATAATAGCAAATTTTGTGTTCGACGTTCACTAATCTATGCAAACCTTACCACACTCAAACCGGTTTACGTGCAAATTCTATTGAAATTGTACATCATACATTATTCATGAAAATTCCATGATCTGCAAATTTTGATTCAAACAGCACGTCTTCATTGAAGAATTATTTATTTTGCCAAAAATACTTTTTTACTTGATCATCATCAGAAACATGCACGGAGGATTTATTGATCCAATTATCCAACGGGAAGTTATCTTCCGTCTTATGTTTGGGACAAACCAACATTTTAGCAGATCAAGCTCAATCGGTCTGTCTGTCTATTAGACAGGGTGACTATATTCAGCTTTCATTATTTCAATCGGTCTGTCTTTCTATTAGATATGGCAACTAAATTCAGCTTTCATTATGTTATCTTATTAATTTATTATTGCTTATGGTTCGTAATCTTCTCCCGTGATATCAGCTCTTTCTGGAATCGTGATAATTTTCTTAAAACTATAATGAATAACCTACAACATTTTTAGCATCCGTGCTTTAACAGTCGCTGTACAATCGGTACCGATGCTCTACATTAGCCTGAAATGAAAGGAGTTTTAAAAATTAATTGCCTCGCTGCATCTGTATTTTATCATTAGAGCTACCCTTAGGCATAGAAGAGAAGAAAAAAAAATTATTCTACAACTTTAAATTGTCTTTATACAATGAAAGCATATTGCAAGAAGTCACGTCATCATTTGCATAATAGCCCTTATCCAGTATACATCAATATTTGGCGGAAATAAGATTTATTAATTGAGATATGTCTGGACATAATGTTTAACCTGGACTTCAACCCTACAGATTTTACAAGGCATTCTAGGAGAATAGGCATATGTACACGGTAAACAAAATTAATAACCTTCAATTAGTACGTCGTAGACATTACGTTACCGTATTGGTTGTCAAATATTGGGTGCTTTTGAATTAGTATTTCCAGTAATGGAAAGAAAACCCAATCTGAAAGGTAATTTATTGATATCTGACTGCTGCCCATATGGCTGATGGCTTGTTTCTTTTCAATACCAAATGGACGATAGGGAAACAAATATTATTTCCATCAGAATAAGTGTCAAATTATTGACATGGCAGCTATTGACTTAGGCTAATACATATTATTATGGAAACTGAAGCTCACTGCTTGCACATTCGGTACGTCTGATTTATTTATCCCCATATAAGCTTTATTAGTCTCAAATAAGAAGAAAAGAAAATTAGTCTGGAATATCTTCTATGCAGACGTCCCATACCGAACTCATCTTCAGGCAGAAGGTACGTCAGAATAAAATGTGTTTTGATATAGGAGATATTCACTGGCGATGTCAGAAATACGGTTCATAATATTTATACTTTTCAATCTATAAAGCTTTAAGAAATCATTCTGTCCATCCCAAACTTCCCACACAATATCGATAGTGGGTTTAGCCCCAGCTCTGATTTACCTAAACCTTCCGACACACAGTATCGAAAGTGGGTTTAGCCCTAGATCTGATTTGAAAGGGTGAAAATGACAGTTTCACCAATTCATAATACACATTCATAACTCGGGCTATATTTTTCTTGTTCTATCATTCAGAATTTGTTCCTACTGTACTTTAAATTTAAAAAAAAAACGAAGAAAAATAATTCGTCAAAAATACTTTAGGCAAGATAGCATGGAAGTCTGAAAGTGGCATGTATACGGCGGTAATAATGTAGGTTTGGGGTAATTTAGGAAAGTATTAAAATATAATAAAATATATTTTCATTTTAAATGTCGGAAACACACATACTCGATTAAAAATAGACTTTGATTTCATGTGTTCTTCAAGTGTAATTAGATACTTAAATACATTTTTCCTGAGTTAATGTCCTTCTCTCTCTCTCTCTCTCTCTCTCTCTCTCTCTCTCTCTCTCTCTCTCTCGTTCGTCCGGGGTTCGAACCCGTGACCTCCATCATGAGGCGGACGCAAAGCCGACAAGGGGAGGGGGGCCTTTTCAATTTTAAAATAAAATTTTTGTTTGAACAAGAACTAGGAGAGGCTGTTTCTTACCACAGGGCCCGTGATTGCTCTCTCCCGTCCTGGGCGGACGCTCTAACTGCTTACGCCACCGGAGCGGACTGATCAGCTATTGTCGTGCGTCTTTGGGCAATGCACTGTTTATCTCAACATAATATAGCCTGTATATGTTTCTGTAAAAACAAACACAATGCAGCCCAATCCACCCTATCAACAATGTATAAATGCTGCAATCCAACCAAGGGTATAGCTATCATACAGCAAGAATATGCAAAGCAAAGGGACGATGAATTATTATTATCTTTTTACACTATAGATTAGACAGGGGCCCATCGGTAAGCTTTGCATAGGAGCCTGCATTGGGGCACAAATATACTAGCCACGCCACTGAATCAAACCCATCTTTCTACAAAATAAATATTCAGTTTATTTTTAAAAAACAAAAGACAATCATTCGCCATTAAAATAGTCTCCTGAAAATGATTGTATTTGCGCAGATATCCCTTTGCGTGGGCATCATCATTATGCAAAATTTAATTAATTAATTAAAACGATGCATTATTTATACTTCTTCCATACAATTTCCTACCTATTATATTTCTTCATTAAAATGGCAGAATCCTTACTCATAGAAATTATTAAATTTTTCTTTGCACGCTGCTCTTGTGCAGAATATTACCGTCTTTACTCAATCATAAGACGAGTCAAACTGCAAACAACAAAAATCCTGATCTGCCGTAACATAATGCGCATGCAGATCAGGGTCTGTCTTGTTTGTTCTAGTAACTTTTACAAACAAACTGCACAGCCCCAGACCTTTCGGCGCATTATGCGACGTCAGACATAGGTCTGTGATGTTTGCAGTTGACCGTCTTTTAAGTGAGTACGTGCGGTACGTTTTAAATGTGTACGTCTGTATTTACTAAATGTAGATTGGTCCTATTATATGCTGGGACGTAAATGCTAAATTATAAACTTCAGATGGCGGAATATTACATCATTACATGTATTTTAAAGATAGACTCGCTGAAATTCACCTTCAGAAGGAAATTATTACAGAAATTGTTTTAATAAAACACTTCAAAGACAGTAGCAGAATACCGTTGCAAAAGGCCATAAACTCAACCTTTATATAATTCAAGAAGACCCAATGATATGAGTCCAAAATATAAACCATTGCACTCCTATTCCTTTGTTAAATATGGCCAAGAAATCATATGTTTATGTATCGGCTTTACTTATATCAGTTGATTTTCGCTTCAGAGTTGCCGGTAACTGAAATAATTACCAACAGATTTTGTAATTTATTGGTGTTTGACTGAGCCTATTTGATGTTAGCTTATTTCTCTTCATTCCCAGTTGGTCTGGAAGAAATAATCAATAAGGCCAAGAAAAGTGCCAATTTGTAGACATGCGATTGTAGAAAACTGGATATGAGTTGCACATCAAGGAACAAGGAATAATTAGTATTGGTCACGAGAATCCAATCTCCTCTTGTCTTTTTACTACTCATGTGAATGTTTATGAAAGATGTTGAGTTCTGTCAACAAGAACCGCAGGAAACCGAAAGGGAATATATTGTCTTATCAGAGTGGCTCCTAATTTAAATGTTCGGAATGAATTACGGTCGTCAGTATGTATTCGAGTTATAATCAAGACCTAAAATCAGATAGCAATTTGTTCGAGTTAGCTTTGTTAGTGGTGTAATCTTATGTCTTAATATCCATTCCTTTTTTAAAGGTGCTTTAACTCATTATTATCCATGTGAAGCCGAGGAAACGGGAGCCGAGTGCCTTTCCCACGGGCTCAAGGACGCGGCCGAGAAGCTAAATAAACCGGCGAGTCAAATTTTATTTAAACCGAGTATCGAATTCTTAGTTTGTATATACGGTGATTTCAGTCTCGCAAGGTTAATAAATCCAGCCCATAGGTCTCGATGTTTGTTGAATGTGCTCAGAGATAATTTGAGAGAATAATTATGGAGTTTATTGTTGAAAACTTCTATTTTAACGGTAATATCCAATTATTTTTCCTTATTTGATATGTACAATAGTTTTCTTGCTCATCTGAACATGTACATTCATTTTAAGTGTTAAGAATTTTTGGTTTGTTGTCTGTTTTGTACTTGTAATTGTTCCCTTTCTTTACCCAGCTTAAGGGCTTGCCTAACACGATACGTTTGTAAACCCTGTAAGTTCCTGCACCGTTACCATTCTCTCTCTCTCTCTCTCTCTCTCTCTCTCTCTCTCTCTCTCTCTCGTCAAACCATGTAAATTAAATGAAATCAGTTTTCTTTTCTTTTTCTTCTTTTGTCACCAGTGTTGGACGTTGTAAACATATTAAATTTGCAGAGCTCGTTCGAAATAAAAGCTAAAATATCATAAGCATTTCCTGAAAACCCTCTTTCGCGCGTACTTGTGCCATATCCAAATGATAGGACTAATATTGAAAACAAATCACAGAAATGATGTAAATATTGCCAAGATCAGAATGCTCGGTACAAAGAACGTGGTCCACTTCCCCGCACTAGTGATCAACAGCAAGATGTTCAGAGAATAAGTTGTTTACAATAGGAACCTATCTTGACAGTATCGAAGATTCGGACGACATATTGTTTACAATAGGAATTTATATTGATAGTATTAAAGATTCTGACGACATGTTGTTTACAATAGGAATCTATCTTGACGACGTGTTGATTACAGTATGACTCTGGCATGATAGTATCAAAGGTTCTGATGACGTTATTTACAATAGGAAGCTATCTTGTCAGCTATGACCGCTCCTTTGGCCTAAGTAGTTAGAGCGTCCACCTCGGATGCGGTAGGTTGCGGGTGTAAACCACGGCCGAGACTTATAAAAATGGTACTTGCAGCTCAGCATTAAAAGGTTTGTGTTGGGACTGGTCGGTCTGATGTCAGTACAATGTGACTGGGTGGGACATGATAATAAATGTCTGCGGCATGATGCCCAAGTGCATCACTATAAACTGCCACTGCAGACATCGTAGCCATATGACTGAAAAATTTGTGAAGCTGTGTTAAAATCTAAATCACACACACACACACACACACACACACACACACACACACATCTTGACAGTTTCAAAGTGTTTTACTGCATGTTCTCTGATGAGTATGTTTTTGATGACATGAACCACTTTTTAGACTGTAGAATCAGTCGAATAAATTTGTGACTCCGTATTTTTTTTATATTTTGTCTCTTTTACGGCGAGACCTAAAGCCAGGGCAACGGACAAGGTAGGACAACAAGGACAAAATTCCGTGTGTGGGGTGGGTGGGGGTGGGAGCACAAAGGTCACCGCCAAAGAGAATTTTTTTCTTGTGATTCATAGGCGTCTACTTCAGAATTTTTCCTAGGACCCACAAATACTATCTGCGGCCCTGCCTAAAGCATCTATGAAGGGCCTAGAGCCTTCATTGGCTTTTGGCCCTCTGGCAAAGTTTCGAACACAGAGGTTGTGTCATGAAAATATATGAATGCATTGATGTAATATATAAAGTAACCCATACATATCACAACTACGCATTGTTTAAAGAATGAAATAAACAGAGCACAGTAACGTTGTATTTTTAACTGACATTTGCTGAATGGATCGGTCTCAAATACGGTGTTGTATTTTGGGGGTTGGGGGTTGGGGGATATTAGACACAAATGTTGAACATAAGCTTTAAGGATTTAACATACTTATCTTTATATTATACTATACTTTATATACTGTGAAACGTAACTTAGCATATTTACATATTTACCTTTCATCTTGTAGTAACAGTGGTTGTTTTGGGGATTGTCCCACAACGAGAATTAGCACTACGGCATGCAGCGGGCACTCGGGCTTCAACGGGAAGTCCTATGTTAAAATTGCCCATAGGTATAACACAGAATCGTAACATTGTTATATTTACCTTTCATCTTGTAGTAACAGTGGTTGTTTTGGGGATTGTCCCACAACGAGAATTAGCACTACGGCATGCAGCGGGCACTCGGGCTTCAACGGGAAGTCCTATGTTAAAATTGCCCATAGGTATAACACAGAATCGTAACATTGTTATATTTACCTTTCATATTGTAGTAACAGTGGTTGTTTTGGGGATTGTCCCACAACGAGAATTAGCATTACGGCATGCAGCGGGCACTCGGGCTTCAACGGGAAATCCTATGTTAAAATTGCTCATAGGTATAACACAGAATCGTAATATTGTTAGAAGTGTTTGACCCCAATTTATATGGCCTAACGAGAACATGGAGTTGGGACGATGGCGTCATAACTGAATAATAGTGGGGGTAAATGACAACATTAGTAGAAGTAGTTGATTTTAAATAGGACTATATTGTTACATTGTTAGAAGTAGCTGACCTTAGATGACACACATATTAACATGTAGGAACCTGCTGCTTAGTGGCTGTATGCAAGATATCTATACCGCAAGCATTATCTACACCTCAAATTTTTTGGGCTTTGTTGGCAAATTTGCATGTTTTGTACTATTGCTATGAATAACCATAATCAAGGGAATAAACTAATAATAACACAAAAATAGATATGACTAAAATCAATGCTAATTACGAAACTGTCCCAAAGCTTAACGGAGACTAGAATATATAGCTTCGACAAAAAGTAGTATTAAAATTACGAAAAGGTCCCGGACTCTAGCGAGGCTGAAAAAAAAAATAAAAAATAAAAAAAAAAAAAAATAAAAAAAATTATAAAGAAGTTTCAGTTATAATATTTTTATGCAAATTATGATAGTTATATATACAAAATTAAACAATTCATTATGTTTGATCCAAACACCACACTTATTACCAAAAAAAATGAAGAGTGACCAACATCCACTTATTTACAATCCAACATCCACATCTGCTAGCCAACAATACGGAAGCGTCTCTTTGTCTTGATTTGATATGTTAGCAGCACTCGATATTTACTTTGTCCGTGAAAGTATCTGAGTACCTTATTCATGCCTAAAGAACAAATCAAGACAAAAAGACACATCTTTCAGTATATTATCTTGAATTAGAATCACAATGAAATTTATGACACGTTTCGAAAATCCTCTTGTTTTTACTCTCTTTCGCTTTTGAGTTTCTTATCTTATATTGGTTATTCCTCTACTGCTGTTTCTTCTACTTGAATTTCTTTACTGAAATGGATTCTTCTTCTTCTGGTTCTGATTCTGAATACTGTATTCCTTTTCCTTGTTCTCTTTTGTTCTGGGACACTCGGAAGACATATGCCTATTTTGGGGGGCATTGATAACATATATCTTTACTTTTGTCCCACTTTGTCTCCATTGTTTACTTTTTTTGATGACGTGGGCATTCTGAAATCCAATGTCATTTCTTTTGACAAACATATTAGGTATCTTGACTTATTTCTCGAGTTTGTCTTATTGGAAGTTTACTTTCGAATGATTCTCTGTAAGTCTCCGACCAGAAGTGCGATCTGTTGTGACTCTCCCATCTTCACAGATTGAAAACAGAATGGATGTATTCTTTTAGGTTGAGGGATGCTATATGTATATATACAGAGAGATGTAACCTCGTCAGATTAAATTTTGAATCATCTGCTGTCAGGAAATGATCACAGATTTCCGAGAATAAACCATAAGTCAATCGAAGACGACGATCTCTGTCATAACAGTGCTCGCAGAAGTTCATGCCAGTGTTTTGAAGATGACACGACTTGAATCTGAACCATCACACTCTACCTCTGCCACAAGATCACAAGAGTCAAGATCAACCAAGAAAGTCGTTTGATAGCTTCTGAATATTTGTATTACATCACAGCTATCAAATAGGTGACTTCCGGAACATTTAGAACCATCGCTTACACTTACATTGTTAAATTAGAACCGTTTGCAGTTGTCATGTATATGTATGTACTGTTCATAAATTTGACACAAAGAATCGATTGGTAAACGAAAGCGTGCACACACACACACACACACACACACACACACACGCACGCGCTCGCACACTCACGCACACACACTTCCAAAATTCAAATGGATCATCTGGTGCAAGCAAATCTTCCAAAAAGTAGTTATTAATATACTAAGTTTTGAACAATACACGAACTTTCTTCAGCTGACTTTGGTGTAACATTAATGACAGAAGTCTGACATGGCAAGTTGTTTTATGTCTTCATTGTTGATCAGTCTGGACTATTTGACATAAAGTACTCAGTCTTCTTTCATCGTGTAGATAACACTGATTACAAAATCTATGCAATTTGTAACAATAAACTATATATATTGGTAAGTCAGCTAGTGGTCAAAGCTTAGATGGGTGGTAGGTTGAGAGTCAAAACTGAATGATATGCAAAAAGTCTAGTCCATGGAAACTGATGTGCGAAGATCCTAATTTCAACAAGTAAGTAATATATTTGAATTCTGGATTGCCAGTTAATTTAAAATATCTGAATTTAACATAAAGATTAGAATTTTGGTGTGTGGTCTCTTTGATCTTCAACATGTGGTGTAATTTCAAAATGTCCATAGTTTAACGTGATGGGTCCCTATGTTCTCTAACATAAGACGTAATGTTACAAAATAATACTATGTTTAAAATTAAAACTTTTTGTTATTAATATTTATTTGCATTGCTTGTTAGTTATTTTATTTTAAATGGTTTTTTTATTATTTCATAATATTGTTTATTGGACTTAGCCTTATCCAAAATCTAGTTTAGTTTCTACTTAACCTAAATTATTGATTTTTTTTATTCTTGTATTTTGTTCTGTAAACACCTAATAAATAGCTAAAATATTCTCTATATACATGAGTTTATTTTCAAGATCATTATTAATAGAAGTGATTATGTTTATTTGGATCTGGGTCTAGGTTATACAGAGTAATCATAAAAATTAATATTCTTGGACAGAGAATTCACTGGGATTTATAGTGAATTCAAACCTGGAAGTATATTGCGGTGATTCAACAAAAGACTGTTGGCACATTATCATTATACAGGACATCACAAACACATTAACACTTCAGCGTTAGACTTAATTTGGATTTCTACTAAAGTTTATTCAGAACTTAAATTATTAGGACTTGTGTCTGTAATTCTAGGATTCTTTTGGGATTTAATTCGCAATACCGCATGTTCTTATTTTATATTTAATTTGCATTTTAGGGATATAAATTATTTGTTGAATTTTACAAATCTTGTTGCTTTTCACTCATTTCTGTTACTTATTTTAAGAGCATAGACTCGTAACACTTTCTGTGCTCTCCAAAGGGGAATTTAATGTTAAAACTACACTTAATAGCCAATGTACCAAAACCCAGTTATCTACTAGCAAGTCCCTGAACTATATCATCAACACTTCATTTGGAGTGATCATCACCCATTTATCTCGTATGTGATCTACTATCCAAAACCCACACCTTGCCATCAACATGCCAATTGGAATGAACAACACCAGTTACTACCATCAAGTATCCAGTTATATATTATCCAGCAATCACACAACATGCAGCTTGAGCGACCAATACCCCACACTTAGTGTACAACACCTCGTTATCTAAGATACAACATCTCCACATTTACTAGCAAAAGAAAAGGGAAGGAATATACACCAAATATTCTTACAAACGCACATTCTTACAAACGCACATCTATGTTGTTATTAAAGAGGCTTAGATGCAAAACTGGAAAAAACATACACAACACAGTACCACACATTAGTAAGGGTAGTAGAGCCTACACACACGCTGTTCCAAACGTATATTTATATACTATTAAGCAAGAAACGTAATGATAGTCAAGAAATTCTCTGCTTTTGTATATTTACCATAAGAAAAGGTGTCGATCATTTTGTCTTAAGAAACGTTTTAAAGCTCGTACTAACTCCATGTTTGTTTTAGCAGCATACGCGTTGGGTTTGTCAATTATCATTTTCATTAGTTCATTTTTAAATTCATTTTCATTTTGTATATTTTCAAATTCTCATTTTCAAATGTGGCTTTTAAATTTCATATCTTTACATATTCATTTTCAGTGTTTCCCATTTTCCTTTATAAGTTTTAATTTCAATTTTGAATTCATTTTTCATTTTCTCCTTCATTTTCAATTTTCATTTTCACAATTTTTCATTTTTACATTTTAATTTTCAGTTTTGCTTTTATTTTTATTTTTCATTTCCAAATTTAAGTTTCATTTTGTATTTCTACATCATTATCGTTTTTTTCATTTTTAAATCTCATTTTCAAATTCGGCTATTTATTTTTCTTATTTTTAAGTATTTTCATTTTCATTTTTCCCTTTTCATCCTTCAGTTCATATTAATATGTTAATTTTCATTTTCAAAGTTTGGTTTTCAATAGTCATGTTTTTAAATTTCATTTTCAATTTTCAATTCATGTGTGTGTGTGTGTGTGTGTGTGTGTGAGTGTGATTTGGATTTTTTAACGTAGCTTTAACGATTTTTCAGTCATACCCCTACGATGTCTGCAGTGTGGCGGTTTATAATGATGTCTCGCACTGGGGCATCAAGCTTCAGACATGTAGAATCATGTCCCACCCGGTAACATTTTCCTGACACCAGGCCTTCCAGTCCTAACACTAACCACTTAATGCTGAGCGCCAAGTGAGGCCGCTGTTAGTACCATTTTTATAAGTGTTACGTGTCTAGGCTCGTACAAAAGTTACAAGAAAAGAGTGAAGACAACAAGCTTTGTAAAATTTAACAAATTTCCCTAGAAAA
Organism: Megalonaias nervosa; assembly: GCA_016617855.1. Lineage (NCBI taxonomy): Eukaryota > Metazoa > Mollusca > Bivalvia > Unionida > Unionidae > Megalonaias > Megalonaias nervosa. Next base: position 23,068 of record JAECUM010095009.1, on the reverse strand, counting down.
ACAAGGTAAAAATGAGAAAAAGGACTTATGGTTTATGAATCAAATCCAAAATTAATCCAAGAATTAAAAAATAGAAGTCCTATCAATGGAAAGTCCTAAATGAAACTGTGTTCGAGTCCCGATGAAATCAAAATAGAGGGCGATGACGTATGTCGGGACCTTCAAAGTGTTGCCGTGTCAACAGTTCCTTGTTGAATCACAGAAAATAATATTCCAGTTTAGAATTTCTGAATAAATTTCGATAAATTTCCTTGTCCAAGAATTTCTGTATGAGCACTAGTATTTTCCAGGGAAAGAATCAATAACTCCATAAAATAAAAATTCAACTCAAAGTGGTCACAACAAAACACCTTTGAACTTCAAAGGTTTAAAGCACAACTGGCTAGTTCTTCTCAAGAAAACGGTTATACAGTAATTTAAGACGCGAAACAGATTCCCGGATGGGGGTCAAAAATTCATCTCACTGAGAAAACCAAAAGTTTGTAACAATAAACCCATGTTATTTGTCAAGTACTCCAGGTATGGCGTTAGCTAAAACCAATGGTTCTTACTGTAAATTTTTTTTTAAAAAGTTGTTTACTCAAAACTGACACTCGTTCTGAATCAAGGTCAGCAAATAGATACAATGTTTCAGCTACTGGTTGTTTATCCAGTCAAACAGAACTGAACTAAATTTCTTAAACAAATATCAAATCCAGTAGACAAAGTTATCATTTCAATAACATGTAATGGAATAAAATAAATTAAAATAAAAAATTTAAAACTAACAAACAAGTAATTAAATTATACATACATAACAATAAGTCTTTGGTATGACTCGACCGGGGATCAAACCCACGACCTCCCGCATCAGAGACGGAAGCTTTAACCACTAGGCCACCAGATCGATCATGAACAACATAGAGAGGTAGAACACTTTGCACAACTGGAAAAGTGACACTAGTCAAACAATTGCGCAATGGAACAAAAACCCTTTCGTTATGATTACCCGTCTTGTGTGATCGTAGATAAGTATGTTTGTATGTATAATGTGTGTCAAACGCTATCAGATTTTCTCCGAGTTTGTTTGATATTCTGGGTGGAAACACGAACATAGCACCGCATTCAAAAGACATTCGCAACAACTTTCAATGCCAGCAAGTATTTTCGCTTCCCTATCGAACTGAACGAATGGCTGAATTTATTGCTTGTGTATTCTGATGTAGTCGAGTATGCTGAGTTGCTGAGAGTCATTACTTTCAATTTGTATTCCGCCGTAGCTTCTTACGAAGATAAAGGAAACACGTTCACCGATATTTAGTACTTTCTCACTATCTTCCTGTCAGTAAATCGTATTTTGAGTGTCAGTATTAGTACAAGAGGGGATCTGGGACAAAATATTCTGTTCCTGAAGGGAAAAGTCACTACGAATTTTATTTTCGAAAAGGATTATCTAGCGAATTTAAAAAAACAGACGTGTCTTTTGTAAAGAGGAATCCCTCGGCAAAAGGATATGGTTTGCGAGATACGTTAAAATCAGAATTTCCTGCATTAGTAGCTATTTTGAATAATATGGTCACAGGAGAATTGAGTGCTTTAAAAGATACAGCTTTCTGAGACAAGGAAAAGAATTTCTCCAAAACACACTGATTGACAAATTAGTCATAAAAAGCCATGAAGAAAACAGGAATAAATGTCATGTTTTAACAGGAAGTGGCATTATAGGGCGTCAAGACACCCATACAAATGGCGAAAGCATTGATTCCTCATCGACGCCACAGCAAGAACAAGGCAGCAAGAGACGCCCAAAACTTTTCAGACTTACTGGTACAGTTCAAAACATAAATAAGAAAAGAAGGGCAACTGGCAGAGAATTTGACGTTTTTGATTATTAACTTACCAATTTGTAAATTTCACTCCGAATAGAATACCTCAGCCCAATCGATTTTGAAATCAAAGGACAAACCGAAGATCTGAACAGCAGTCACTTCGACCTAAAGTCAAAGTTTTCAAAGTGGATAACACCAATCCAGGCGCCGACGACACAATTGCTTCCGCGAACAGTGTCGTGCACGTTTTGTTCAGCGAAGTGGATTTATATTTGAATGGCAAACTGGTGAGCAGCAGCATGGATACTGACCCTTACCGAGTGTACCTGGAAATTCTCTTGACGTACGGAAAAGAATCCAATAACTTACATCTGGATGCTTTGGTGGTATGGAGACCTGACACTTCGGACACATTCAACGACACAAGCTTGATTGCAGATGACGATGCAGACGACAATGTTGGATTTAACAACGGTCGAAACAAAGACAGACAAGGGCTTTGTTTAAAACTGATGGATCGTTTGCATTTGGAAATGTGGTTGCAAAACAACTATATATAAAATGGAGTGGATGTGAGATTAACTCGATGTAGTACCGTGTTCCTTTTGATGGCGAACACAACCGAGTACAAAACTATCATCGAAGAAGCCATACTTTACGTGCACCATGTGGATGTTTTACCTAAAGTTGGAAAATACATGTCAAACTTTGACCAGGACGACAACCATTCATCTACTACAAAGAGTGGAAATGAAAAACCATACCTTCGTCTCTGGATTTCGATCCAAGATCGAAGATCATGTTTTCCAAGGAGAGCAACCCAAACGTTAGCTCATCGGCATCGGCAGCAATGTAGACCTCAAGGCAGATATCGATCAAAATCCTTCCGAGTTAAAACACTTCAACGTGCCTGTTACGAATATGTAATTAAATTGCTTGTGTGTTAGTTTTAAAATTCTTTATCATTTTAATTTTGTTTCATTACATTTTATTGTAATGATAATTTTCATTGGATTTGAATCTCTTTTCCGAAAATTGGCTTGACCCGATTAGATTATAAAATTTCTTAAGCACTATTTTTAGCTTACAGTTTTTGTAAACATCGAGTGAAGACGATTGGCTATTGTCAAGGTCATTTTCGGCACACATGTTAGCTGAATTGTAACAGCCTTTCTTTTTTATTTATTTCCAGTGTGAAAATTTGATTCTCAGATAAGGCTATTCTTGCATGCGTGATAAATGGCATTTGTTTATTGCGCTGTTCAGTGTTAAGAGACCACGTGACCCATCACGCGGGAATGACATGACGTTTTAGTTGGGTTTAATACTCATTCTCAGAGCTTTTCAGTGAGTTGTATTTTAAACCTTGAGGGCTCAAGAGGTTTTTATTGTTGATGCCAGATTATTTTTGAAGTTCATCTGTTTTTGGGATTTAATAATTTATTCTCTAGAAGACTAAACAAGTGTAATTTTTTATTAAAAGTTCTGGGACAAAGAAATTCAGTGGAAATTTATTCTGGAGTTTAACGGAAACATTATAAACTGTGATTCAACGAGGCACTCTTACCATAAGTACAGACATCATCTGACGTCATCGCCTCCATATTGGAACGTCATCGAAGTTCGAACCTGGATTCAATTAGAACTGTTTAGTGAAAGGACTTATATTTTTCAATCTTAGGATTAATTTTTGGATTATATTCACAAACCTTAAGTCCTATTTCCTATTTTTACATTGTTTTCTAGGGAAAAAAATTATTTTGTTAAAATTTGCAAAGCTTATTAACTTCACTCTTTTCTTTTGTTACATTTGTACGAGCCTACACGTTACAGTGCCCAACATAGAAATCACTCGAGATGGCCAAACGCTGTGAACAAGACCCTTACAACGTAACTTTGTCCACTGTAATCTTACTTACCATTGTTTGAGGTTGGGTATCAAAAGCAGCTACAGTATTTCGTACGACCATTATGCAGGAGAATATGCTTTATGGACCACGATTTCAGTCCATACTAAGTCAGCGACGAAGGACATTTCTATCCTACAAATTCGAGCCAACTTCGTGCGTAATATCAGTTTGCAATACCTTTGGCAAAATCAGTGAACATCGTCTTGTATGCAGAACTTGACAATATTCTAGAAATCAACATTTTGAAAGAATGGATCCGAGACTATTGTAAGAAAAGATGGAACACGAAGAAACTGGAGATAGGTGATGATATTTTTATCCAAAACAAGAAGAAGACAAATATGCAGTCATGATGTCAAGATTGTTAGAACAAGAGAAACATTTAGTCCCCTGTTTTGGCCTGACTAAAACAATTACAGGTCTAACAAGAGAAATTTGTTATGGATGTCAAATCGATCATCATAGTCAAAGAGATCACGACAAATGTATGACGATGAGTCACGAAGAACAGTTGCAACAATATCTGAAAGAGATGAGTTTGAAAAAATGGCATTAGAACTTGCATGACCATTCCCTACCTCCACGGACTTCTTTGGATACAAAACTCTACAACGCTATTTTCAAACAGAGTACGGAGACTACTGGTTGTAGTCAAGGAAAACGTCAGATGAGAACTTATGACTCATAATTACCTGTGAAAACAAAAAGAAAAAAGAATGGATATCTGTGAACTTCATTAACTTCTGACGCACGGTTTCTTGAAATCTTGTGATGTTTGCTAAAGATGACTGTCTCATCTAAAGCCTAATGATGTTCACCGTATGTCATCAAAACAGACGATAGTCATCGTGCAGGGACTCATTGGTGGCTGTCTAATTTCCCAACGATCACAGTGTGGAATATTTTGATTGTTATGGATTACCTCCTCTGGAAGATGATATCGTTGACTTTATGAGAAGAAATATTGTATCAACTCGATTCAGTGGTGTGAAATTATAGGGATCGGATTCCTTGACGTGGTGTCGCTATTATGTTTATTTTCTTCAGTAACGCAGTCTTGGATTTCCCGTAAAACATTTAGTGACTGGTCTTGATCGTGAGTGCTGTACAAAACGATGATAAAATAGAAAACTTGTTGTTGTGAACATTATGCCTATCTCTTTTCTTTCGCCTTAGATCATTGGAAATCAAGTTTTACTGCACAATGTTGGCAACCCTGTAAATACGCTCACGGTTAAAAGTCAGGTTTGTATTCCTGTTTTGAGTAAGAGAAGTTTCTTCTGATTATTAATGGTCACTGGCCATACTCCAACATTTTTCTGTTTACATCAGATTTGCATTACAGATTAAAAGTAGTCATACTCGCACAAAAAGAACAAAAAAAATTATCACGTATAAAGAAGAAATAATAATTTAATTACTCGAAAAAGACATATACAACGCTGTTACTTCCCCTTAGCTAAGATTTCCCACCTATAGAGGATGCCAACCGGAAACGACGTACATTTATCCCTACAAGGCTAAGTACATGCTTCTTGTTGTCGAAAAATAAAACATTATAAAGTATGGATAGGGAACATTTAGATGAAACTACTGAAAACTAATTTACTGTTCACCCTTATACTAGATTTTGTCGCTTTCAAAACTGTTCCATTGTTTCAGTTTATTTTGAAAACTCCCATTAACACAGGTAAAAAGGAATCAATGCTGGCTTCCCTATGTCGGCCGACTTTATAAAAAAAAATTCGGCACACTTAAAAGAATCCAAAGGAACCAAAGGTGGCTTCCTTATGTCGGCCGACTTCATAAGAAAAAAATTGGCACACATTAAAGATACCAGAGTCAGTTTCCGGGGTTGGTTTGCCTTGTAATAAAATAACCTTTGTATTTGATATCCTGTCGGTAAGTTAAAAAGCAAGAAATTTATTGCTCGCTGCCAGTTGTGTTTATCCATCAAACGGGCTTCTATTTGTCTGCCATATGTAATCATAATTGATGTTTGTAGGGCAAATAGTATACACAACAATAACTTGTTTTAATAATACTTTTGTAACCCATGCTAGAGAAAAGATTATCATTTGCACTCACAGTGAATGTATTTTAAAATAATGATTTTTATTTGCGAGATACCGTCGTATAGTTAACCTGGATACAATACAATCTTGGTTAGTCTGCACCTTGTAACTTATCATGCATGAATGACAGGTATCTTCAAGCAATCGGGTGATATTCTCGTCTCTTTTGAGATTTTGTTATTTGGCATAAGCGATACACACTACAGAAAGGATGCCTACGCAATTCTGCATCCGCTACATATACGGAGTTCGTGGATATATTTTTTTCTTTAATAAATTTCGCATGATAAAAAAAGAAGAAATAAATGATAATAATGCAAGGTTAGTTTCTTTCATTTTATTTTCAGATAAGTGTATGTTTATCATTTTTTTTTTGTACCGTGCAAGGGGAGGGGGAGGGCACAAATTCAACACAAGATTATTTCCTTTCTTATTTGTACCGAATAATGGAGCAAATATGATTGACGATATTGACTAGTAATCACAAGCTTTCAATTTACGCGCGCACACACTTAGACAACTTGAAAAATAAAAGCAAATAATAAAATTAACTGGTAAGACCTACATATTGCAGCAACTAAACAATGACAAAATACTCAACATTATTCTCTCTTTCATGTGTAATCGAGTGTGTATTATATGCAGCAGTGTTACAACGTGAAGCCTAAAATTAAATATATTTGTTATAATATCTCATGTACACTACCTTTAGAAAAATGCATACGTATTCTGTAGAATATTATCTGTTAAGTATTATTGTTTTATAAATCAGTATTGATAATTTGACCGGAAGACTTATATTGAGAATGTCGTTGTGAAGATGCATATATTTTTTAGCATAAAAAATGTATATAAATATTTTAATTAGAACGAGCAAGATATGTCAGTTTGTGTTTTCTCTCATATATATGTACGTTACGAAGTATGATTATTTTCTTTGAAAGAATATCAAGATAGTTTGTTTAACTTTAGTTTATTTTTCCGAAAACGTATCTTACATAGTATCTACTTGTTGTTTGAAGAAAAAGAACTTGTTCAAACTATTGTTAAGTTGGGCCGAATTGTCTTTCGAGTTGGGCCGAATTGTCTTTCGAGTTGGGCCGAAATGTCTTTGGGCCAAATTGACTATAATCCGGCATAAATCCTAAAACTTTCCCTCACCCTATTCGATCCCACAGCTTCAATCCACTTTTTTTCTGGTGAACAGGGTCTTTCGGAAAATGAAAGAACCCTTTTGCCCCATCATCACTCTTTTGGTTACATCCATATGCAACACAGTGTACCATATTTGCTGTACAAAAGCACGATCGTAAGATATATCACATAGACATTTACGTGGGGAAATTAAACACTTGAATGGCTAGGTTGAATAGAAGGGATAAATGTACGTCATATCCGTTTTTGGCACGCGGAAACTACCAATTGTTTATGGAGATTGCCGAATAATTTTTTTCATTTATAAAAGCGGATTTTTAAGTCTAATTAAACATTTTTATGGTGTGCATACATAACAGATGCATTTTGTTTATGACTATAATAATATCACACGTTTGTACAATATAGGTGGCCAGTGACCTTTAAACATATTGATTTTGAAAACATGGCCTTGTCTTTTTTGTGAGCTTTTTGAGTACTAAAAACAAATCCTGTTATCATGCTCTTTCACATTTCATTTGTCGATCTTTGTTAAAAAAGATTGTTTTTATTCACGTCTGCATAACTAATCGGAGGGATGTTTTCATCCACGTCAATGCTTCTGCCTTTATAAAATGGTGCGTTCTCATTCATGCCTGGCATGTTGGAGATATTATGTGGGTACTGGTCACTACACACGGCGTATTGAATATATAATGTTGGATGTTGCATAGTACTTGACTGGATGTTGGTCACTGCACACGGCATATTGCATTGTATATATGGGGTATTGGTCACTACACATGGCGCGTTGATGGCATAACGCGGTGTGAGGGATAGTAGATGACTGGATGTTGGTTACTACACATGGCGTGTTGATATCATTTGTGGAGTGTTCGATAGTAATCCCGAACATTTTAACATCAGAATTTCGTACAATAGTACCCATCTGGAATACTGTAGCCACTCGAGAGTTGTGTGCTTTAAAAGATGCAGTTTTGAGGCAAGGAAAATATAGGGCCATACTGCTTCTGTGTGAGAGTGCGTGTCTATTTTATCTCCCTTCTTTTACACCCTACCCCTCTTGTGAGAAGTATCTTTGTGATTTTGCAAGTATGTGTGCATAAACATTCCCACCCCTCTCGTTGGACAGTAGGGGTGTGTGTTTTGATTGCAATACAAAAAGCGGTTGCTGGATTGTAGGGTGTATGTGTTTGGATACTAATCAAAAAGTGGTTGCTGGATTGTAGTGTGTGTGTGTGAGTGTTGGATAGTAATCAAAAAGCGGGTGCTGGATTGTACTTGTGCTGTATTGGGTTGTAAGGAGTGAATTGGATTGCAGATTAAAAAATTGAAATATTAAGCATTCCCGTTTGAGGCTAATAAACCATTAGAGACTTTAAATTCTCAGACCCATAGGTTTAGATGTAGTGTCACTATGGCATGAAACGTTCGATGCCATCATATCATTCCCATGTTAAGCATATGGACCATTTTAACAAAATATTTCCCGTCTAAGGCCCACGTACCCCCAATATTAACCTAGAGTGTAATGCTAATTCCCGTTTGAGGTCGAATCCCCCCCCCCAATACGTCTACTAGTGACTCATGTTTACATTTATTTGGAAGGCTTTATTTTCCTAAAAGTATGTGCAACTCTCCATTATTACATTCTGAGAATTTTATTTTGATTGGCACCCCACATCACCCACTATAATCCTCGCTCAATGATTCAGCTGTAAACCGGATCACCGTTTGACAACCAAGCAATGAAATCTGCAAACTTTCGATTTTCAGAAATTGCTTCCAGATCTGTGGCCACTTTCAATTCTTTCCACGAAGGAGCACATACTTTTACACAATCTTAGCAGTTTCCATTGATAGAGGACGTGCATTTATTGCTTTATGACTGTAATTTCATTACAACGCATCGTATAACAATTATGTTACAACTTAGATTAAACGAGCTTGCCTTTGTGTATAAAATATCATACAATACTTTCACATTTATTTGTCATTTTGAAGTAACGTAATCGTACTAAATTTGCTTAATCTGTGATCTGAATCCGACTAACAGAGATACTAATATGTCATACAAGTCAGAAACGTATGTATGTGTGTATGTATGTATGTATCTATGTATGTATGTAGAGAAGCTAAATTCTATAAAATGTACATACCATGTAAATTTAACACATGCAAAACTCCTAAAACATGATTAAAAGTTCTTGTATGAATCTCATTCACTCCAAAAATCTAAGATTTTCTCGGGTGGTACGTGCTCATACACTTTCTTAAAGCAGTTCAGGTCAATACACGTCTGTCTGATAGGGTGGAAATCAATACTCACTCGGTAAGAATGTGCCTCACTGTCAGTGGATACTGGTAGGGTACGCGCTCCGGTAGAGGTTCAACCTCTCAGGAGGTATGCATTACTTAGATTCGTTTGTCCAATACACGATCGGCAAAATGCCACCTCATCGTTCCGAATTTTTTCTTTACTAGGGATACCACTCACAACAGTGGGTTTAATGTTCTTTACTTTGTGGAATTTTTTTTCGACGTATTTTGTCAAGTATGATGTACATGCTTATGTATATAATGTTTCAAATCAGTATGTGGAATATTTCAGTTTGAAACGGTTGCCATGCAGGGCAGGTTTTGTTGTTTTATCGCATCTTTCATTACTCTTTATGCCAATGTGACAAAACAATCAGCGTTACAGAATACATTTCTCCCACTGTATGAGAACATCGTGTATTTCTGGGATATTAACAGGTTATCAAATTTAAGATTCTGCAAGGCTTCAGTGAGGAAAAAGGATCGGAAAAGATGATATAATTTGTTTTTGAAAGGTTTCAATATAATTCAGTGCTAGGAGTATGCATATAATTTCTGCAGTAAAAACTGAGGCTTTATCTGGTAACAAGCACGAGATGGTGCCATTGGGTGTTGAGAAGGCAGCTCCAACTTTGTTCCCATCTTTGGAACCGTCTGTATACAGGGACGTATGGTGGTCTGAAACTGACTAATATAAATTTGAATCTGTCATATAAACTAGATCAGGGCTGTCCAACATCTTTAACACCGTGGGCAACATGGACCAGAGATCCACGAATCTATTATGCGACAGAAGAAAACTGATACAGGCAAATAATATCAACAATGGTCTTTTCCTCCACGCTATCGTTGCAAAAGAAAAATAAAATAATCGCCACAATTACTTTCGATTCTCTGAGCTAAATTTCTTCGAATTTGTGGTTTGGTTAAAACAGTTAGTACTGTGCTATTTGGCTTATTCAAAGTGTGTATATTCGTTGCTTAAAGATAATGTGTAAATTTATGCAAATTAACATTTACTTCTTAGTAATTATCAATGCTAAGATTGTTCTTTAGTGAACATCACCTTTATGATCTCGGTCTGCATGCATGTCCTTTTCATCCTAAGAAACAGAGATATCTCATTGTCCCTGATTGAATGCCACATCTAGACTGGTATATGTATATAGATGAAAAAGATATAATTCGACGGATGCTTAAACAATATCATCAACGAAACTTTCTCTGCCATTATGGTATACAAAAGCGACAGTAAATCCTCTCCTCATATCATATCGTTTGTTTGTAATATAGGAGACATGCATACTGAGAGACGTGACTGGTACGGCCGTTTGAACTTTATTGAACTGACTAGCGTTGGAAGGATAAAACTGCATTGCTGACAGCAGATCAGTTACTTATGTGACAATATATATATATATATATATATATATATATATATATATATATATATATATATATATATATATATTCAAATTACTGGAGGTCTTCTGCACACAACTATGTATTAGTTAATAAGTCGTGGAAAATTGTTGTTTTAAACAGTATTAATTTGCATAAGTCATCATAGAAAGTACATAAATCGAACACAAGATATAGTGGATTGAGAAACAAGCATAATCTCTCTCTCTCTCTCTCTCTCTCTCTCTCTCTCTCTCTCTCTCTGTTACTGATATACCAAGATACTGTATGGTTTGGACATAAACCAAGTGAAATCCTGGAACATAATTGTCTTAACTAAACAAAACCAAAAGAAACACAAACATCTTTTCACTGGTAATACTTAATCAGCATTGAAAGGCACGAAAACACAAATATTTACTGCAGATAGGATGTATGAACTGGAATTCATGCAGGAAGCAAAGTCTTTGGGAAAATGCATGTGCTCACAGAAAACTCACACATTAAACGTGTCAGGCATCAAAAGACGATAAAGGGGAAAATCTATTACCAGTACTATTCTTTTGTATTAAATGCGGTCCAGAACACTCGTTTTACGTTCTGCTTTAATAAGACATGAATTGATTTCGATTCATCGTTTCTCATAACGAAAGATGATCACTGAAGACATGATACTTTATGGTATTTTGACCGAATCGATGAAGCTTGTAGTTCATTTTGTCGAATTTCCATTTAAATGCTCACCGAGAAATTGTAATTCAATCAGAAAGTGCCAATAAAGTGGCATGCGATAGTAAAGAATGGGAAAAGTAAGTGTCTGACGGCTATGAGCTCGGCAAAAATAATTATTGATCGTGGAAATTCGACCTCGTATGTGCTTACACTTAATGACTCCTTTTACTGATAAGGGCCAACATCTCAAGGAAAGACATAACCAGAAGCAGGAAAAACAACGCCAGAAATATTGTTAGTAGGGAGATCTAAATAAATATAATTTAGATTATCAGGAAATTAGAACATAGTCGTGTAATAAGACGCAATGAGACCTCAGTAGCACACTAACAGGAGGCGTACGGGGTGTTGGGGAGCCCAAACGGGCGCCAAAACCCTTTTGGGCCTTCATCGTCGCCCCGGGCGCCATTTATCCTTAATACGCCATTTGAGACCTTAGTGTTGTAATTAATGCACTTTTTAGATAGAATAGTCACGTATCTTCGGAATTGATTATAGTTGCAGTCACTCAGTATACCGTATCTTTATTTACGTCATGTCTGATTTTAATTTTCAAGATAACAACAGCACTAAAATTCTCTTGCGACAGTGGAACTTGATTTTCTTTGTTCTTACAAATGAATTAACACCAGCCAGACCTTAAATGAAAAGAAAAGAAAGCCAGTAACCACGTGACATTTACTAATTAGAACAAATAGCTCGCTGAAGCAAAAATTCTTGAAACTTTAAGAAACATATTTAAAGGCAATCGCGAGTCAAAGCTAAACAATTTCAGACATGCATATCATTGGAGATATTTGATGCTGAATATTCCATGTATTTCTCAGACTCGTTCTTAATAGTTTATAAAGTCAAGGACCAATTTCTATTTAGAAAGTACTTTTCAACAGGATCGGGAAGCCTCTGGGAACCTGTTATCGAACACTTTGTGTAAAACCGGTGATTGCGCAGCAATTAATGCAACCAGACAAAAATGTTTTCGGGTCGTCTGGACGGAACGCAAATATATCTGAGCATCGGAGCCTCTAGGGTAAACCACTGACAACTAGCAGTCGACGTAACATTTACTAAAGAATGATTTATCGCTGTGAACCAATCGAAAATGTTTAAACATACATCAAAAGAAATCTCATTTGGGGCTGCACGCTGTTCAGAACTGAACTAAAGAAAACTTTCCGTGATATGAAATTTATTTTCTTTCATAAATTAATTTAAAATTTGCATTTTTCATTGCTGCTGGCTCAATCATTATTACATGCGGATGTAAGTTTTGCCTTTCGTAAAATTATGCCAACTTAAAATATTGGTTATTATATTATCGGTCATATGTGATACAATTATGTCTCGCATTAGCAAAATATTGGAATGAAGTCTCATTATATCTCGCATTTAGACAATACTGTAATGTTGTCGCACCCTGTCTCGCCTTAAGAGAATACTGTCTTACCCTGTTAAATATTATAGGCTGCACATATAGTCTCATTCGGCAAGTGGTATCGCCAGTCTAGGTAAACCCTTCCATTACAAAAAAGTCACAATTTTTTCTGATGTTGCAAATAAATGTATATAATGTCAGTGCCAAATAATGTTGTAGCAGACAACAGCCAACGTGACGCAAAATTCCTGTACAAATCGGAGCCATTTTAACAAGTCATTGTAGGTAATTCTTCACTAGCTATTACGAGTACCATTTGTATTAACTTATTCTCTGAAAATCTTTTCTTGATATAAGGGTGGGGTGGGGTTGGAAGCAGGTATGATAAAGGAAGTTACTAGATGTTGTTTTCTTTTTTCTTTTTCACGGAAGCTTTCAGAAAATAAACCACAATGACTCGCAAAAAATACCGATTTGTACAGATATTTCTGCATTTGCAGTCGTCTAATATCAATCGAAATGAAATTGTAGGTCATGTACTTGCGGAAAATAATTGTTCTCTCGTGTTGTCAAGGTTTCTAGCTATGTTAGAGAGTTGGTCCCACTTGTTATGTGGTGCTTCGGTTATCGTTATCTAGGAGATGGTCAACCACGGTGATAATTTGTAAATAATAACACAAAATATGAAATTAATGGATGGAATAATAGAGATCTGGACAGTGATATAGAATAGACAACACGAACCCACATATTTAAAATATAACAATTTAATCAATTACATCAACAAAAATGACATTGAACATGACATTTGAATGATGCACTTTCTATTAGAAATAGAACTACAAAATTTATACGAAATGCAATTAGCCCTTCTGTGATACTTATCAATCAAATTTCTTCATAAAATCAGGTGAATGATCAAACTCGTTTGTTCAGCATGCCAGCATAACCTGGTTGTTTCCAGTCCTTCCAAATTCAGCGTTGGTGACAGATCAGAGTCGCCGTTTCCCGTTTCCTCTTCTCTCTCTATCTCCTCAGCCTCTTTAGGTCATCAACCTTAACTCGGCTGTCTGCTTTCTTTCCCCCACTGCGTTGTGCACATATGGAGCTATATTTTTATTCAAATAAATAAAATGCAACCTAAATATTTGTCAGGTTTTTCTTTTCTGGCGTCGAATAATATTCCCACTCATGTTTTGTCAGATATCGCCTTATACTAACTCATAAGACTAAGGCTAATATGATCAGTTAGCAGCTTGATACACACACTACCTTATTATCGAAAGATTAATGTCTTTTTCTAGCTGCTACTGAGATAACTAGGCCTCTGAGACAAACTATTACGTCCCACTGTGGGCTGTAAATCACTAGCTGAATGAAGTCGGTCGGCACAGGCCGATTTTTTCCGTTGAAAGAATTCACAGCTTAATTAAATAAGTGGACTTCACATCTTGTCTTAACTTCATCACTAGCTTGCTAGCAATTCATTGGCATAACATTTCTGGACATAGTAAAATCAATTCTTAGCATACATGATAATCTTATTTAAGACATCAATTAATTCTCACAATTCGTATCAGACCTCTTACAATGAAATGCTTATAATACAAGATTTATATTACATAGAAATGACTAAACTCGAACACATTCATATAGAGGGGATATTGTTTGACATTCTTAGAATACATGAATCATATAACATTGAAGACAAATGAATGCACGATTAACGTCTGTCGCAAGGAAATATGAATTTAAACGAATAAATGCAACACAATATTACAGAGTTATATCAATGAACATATTGTAGCGATCGAGATAAATCTTGTGCTTTTCCGAGACTCGCTTTTGATGAAGCTGAATCTCCCTTTTTCATGTCCTCAGCTTTCAGACATCCGTTCCTTGGACAATTTAATAACAAGAAATACTTGTTCTTCCTCTGAGTCAAACTTCTTGCCTTCCCACAGACACTTAGGATGACTAATTTCGCGAAGGAGAATACTTAAAACATTGAATTTCGTCTGGGAAGCACATCACCTCGTTTCACTTAGCCAAAGTAAGATTAGCTTTCTCTAACCGCCAAAGTTTAAACACCCCAATTGAAGTCAAAATAATTCTCTCTAGTTCTACTTTATTAATAACTATTTCTGGAAAATTTCATTATGACACTTATTTCAAATGACCCTAAATTTCCCCAAAATTGTCTCTGGCTTGTCTCAACTTTGTCATTTCCCGCTTGTTAACACTACGTTAACATCGACCTCTTCGAAATCTCTAACCCTTATCCCTTAATCCTAGCGGGTCCCAATAAAAAATAAACCATGCCCCCATACTTCCGGCCTAGCCCATATGTCAATCTTAATTGCTATGTGTCACGCTGACCACAACAAAATGTGCTGCGAGAAAACATCTACAAAAATATTACTTGATTACAAGCTTTAATTTTAATATGGTCAAGTTTTGTTCTTTTTTTTAGCAAACGAGGATGTGGCTACAAGACTATATTGAAGCGGAGTTTTGAAGTGATCGAATGCGATAGATACAAATTGCATTTACTTTTGCGTGTATTGTGACATCACCATTCGGACCAAAGACTAGCCGGGTTATATCAGTCTGCACTCGAATACATTTTGAAAAGATCATAAACTACATTTTCACCGATAAATCAAATATTACACTGTATTAAAATCTACTGTGTATCATCAGACGTCATTCTTGTCATCGCCAATATCTACAGAAATGATTTCAACTGACCAGAATGAAAATATATTAATTTTTGCTGTAAAGTTTTATTGTGGCTAGAAAAAAACACCTTTTAATATGTGGTGCTTTTTAAATTGCGTGAAATATACTGGAATTTATCAGTTCAATTGATGTGATCAAGTTATAAGACTCGACATCGTACATGGAGTTATCTTTCTTTATGTATGATAATGATGCCGCTGTAGTTTTCATGATTGTATTTGCCAAGTATCTCAGAGCACGATTAGCGACGACAAAGTGGGAATCGAACCTTGTGTTGCAGTCTGCGGTGGCATCCACATTTATCGTAATAATCTGGGGTCACTTTTTTTTGCAAGGTTCTACGATTAAAAGTTGGAATTGTCCAGCTTGTACTATGTACAAGGGAAATTATAACATATGCATGTCCTATATGATACATATTCCAAAAAGACAAAGTGGAGACAGTTATCTGACTTATTATGACACGTACATTCCAGGCAGGCGAACTGGGTTTTGTTACCTGACTCGTCATGCACGAAGATTCAGTGCAGACAAACTGGGTTCGATCACCTGACTCGTCATTTCAAATAGTTTCCAGGCAGACGAACTGGGTTCATTTACCTGACTCGTCATGGCACAAAGGATTCAAGGCGAATGAACTGGATTCAGTTACCTGACTCGTCATTGCATACGGATTCCAGGCAGACGAAATGAGATCAGTTATCTGAGTAATCATCTACAATATTAAGGCTAGTCACGAATGGAATTCCGCCTTTCGTGATTGCTCTTTTTGATCATGACAAGCAAGCTTTGTGTCTCGGACATTGTTGAGATCTTTACCGTAAACTTTAATAGTCATGACATTCACTAACCTGCGTATATAAGCTAACATTCTATTTTGCGAAACATATTCCATGCCAATAACTGTTTTAGAATCTATGCTGGTGCTGATTTTTATATTATGGTATGGCAATGGTAGTGATGTTATTCGAATTGCTGATAGCAGAGGTAATGGCGTTACGATTTTTTTTGCTGACCTATATTATATATTTTACATCAAGAAAATGATTCTAGGGATGTTAAAATTCAAACATTACAGCAAGCGATGGCACCTTATTGTAACATACTTTTTAGAACAGTACGGACAAGTTTTAGTCTCATAGTCTGGGATTCGAATTTGCACAACTTCTATTTTGATGGACCGAGACTGAAGCAATTTAATGCAGAAATCTAGACAGAAGTCAGACTATGTGTACATTTAGAAAAGTTAAATCCCTGTTACTGATACAATAAAATGCTCAATTTGTCACATTCTTATTGCACATTCCTGTTCAAATCTTTCATGTCAATGACAGTAACTCATAAATTAATTTTGATATAGCTGTTAATCAAATCGTCTTAGTCTTGGTTTGTATTTGAAATCTCAGCTTTGGCTTAATCTATGGAAAGGATTTAATGTTACCAGAATCAATAAATGCAAGTAAAGTCATTGTATACAATTGAATTGTGAGTTACAAAATGATACTGTACAAATATCAGACGTTTGTGGGAGAAAAAGAATGGCAAAATGGCGAGATCGCATGCAATATACATACAAAGATGGAACTTCCTGAAGGAGATACTAAATATTACAAACGTTTATCTTAAAGTTTCCTTAAAACTTAAGATTCTGATTGTATGTTGTATGCAAAATGACAGGGTAAAACTTAATTTCCAACTTTAAAGCAAACATTGTGCAATTTATATTCCAAAGAATTGTATATTAGAACACTATAAGTTTAGTGATAAATTACAGGTACTCGACTGCGCTGTTCACTAAAAATTTACATTTTAACCAAAAAATATACAACGCGGTTTCAAGTTTGTGGTGCTTTTATGGTTATGAACTGTAGCTGCCATATCGAATGCTGCGATGTGAATAGATCATTGTTGTGAATAGCTCACTGCTGTGAATAGCTATGTGCTCAGTGTTGTAAATTGTTCACTGCTGCGAATAACTCAGTTTTGTGAATAACGCAGTTCTCAGTGTTATGAAAAGCTCAGAGCTCAGCTCAGTGTTGTATTTAGCTCAGTGTTGTGAATAGCTCAGTGATGTGAGTAACTCATTATTGTGAATAGCTCAGTGTTGTATAGTTCCGTGCTGTGAATAGTTCAGTGCTGTGAATAGCTCAGCGCTGTGAATAACTCAGTGCTGTGAATAGCTCAGTGATGTGAATAAGTCATTGCTGTGAATAACTCATTGTTGTGTATAGCTCGGTGCAAGCGTTCATGCAAAGACGTTTATCGAGAGGAATTCTCATTCAACCCAACCTGTTCTTTTTGAGTCTAATGTCAAGAATACGTTTGATTTTGATTTGGCAGATTGGTAGTTTAGTGTTAAGCAATGCGGGTGAATAGTTTTATCGGTCTGGATGTTACTTTGTGAGTTAAACAAACGTCTCTCAGCCTGAGGATCTTACTTTTCATCTTACATTTCCAAGAGCGTCAAACTAGTCATATATCCGATGTGATCTAGTTCAGCAAATAATCGATAACAGTCTAAATGTATCAACATTGGACCAGGTAAACCTATTCAAATGCCAATATGTATTCTGTGACAATCGTATGCATAATTCATGTAAATTCTGCGATTCATTCAAACGCAATCGATAGAATCAATTTGTCATTAAAATTTAAAAGCTATTATTTTGTGCGAGCATCACCGTTTGTAACTCATTCCACAAATTCGTCTGAGAGATTTGTCATTCCGTCTGATGGACTGTAGATTTATTGTTCAGTTTGATAGAATGTCACTTTGTGACCGTTGCTAGGGACCAATTAAACTTTTGCCAGGTTCTACCATCAAAACTCTCTCCCTCCCTCCTCTCTCTGTCTCTGTCTCTCTCTGTCTGTCTGTCTGTCTCTCTCTCTCTCTTTCCGGTGGCCTAGTGGTTAGAGCGTCCACCTCGGACGCGGAAGGTCGCTAGTTCGAACCCCGGCCGAGTCATACCAAGACTTATAAAAAATGGTACTCACAGCTGCTCGCTAGGCGCTAAGCATTAAGAGGTTAGTGTTAGGACTGGTCCGTCTGGTGTCAGGATAATGTGACTGGCTGCGACATGATGCTACATGTCTGCTGCATGATGCCCCAGTGCTAGACATCACTATAAACTGCCACACTGTATATATCGTAGCGATACAACTGAAAAATTGTTAAAGCTCCGGTAAAAAACCAAATCACACACACACACACACACACACACACACACACACACACACACGCACACACTGTGTCTCTGTCTGCCTGTCTGTCTCTCTCTGTGATGAAACACAAGGTGTCTTAAATCATTTATATTGATAACATCTATCTTTTCTTGACCATGTTACTTTTTATATGCACCTCTTTGTCTAACCAGAAGAATTTAATTAGAATTTAAAAGGTAAAGGAATTTCAGTGCAATATTGTACTTATAACACCTTTTCAGTTTATCAAAAATGTTTGTGTACAACCTACAAGGTAAATCATGGTTACTTACATTATTCTTGTGGCTTTGCAGTTAGAATAATTGAATAGAACCATTTCTTATTTTTAATATTAGACACGTGTTAATGTCCTTTCTACCTTCTGATATTAATACTGGAAACATCTCTTATTCGCTTTTATAATTTTGTATATTAGACACGTCTCTAATTTACTTTTATAATTTTAATATTTGACTGTTATCCAAATTTATCTTTTAAATTTTTAATATCAGACACGTTTTCAATGTACCTTTCTAACTATTAATATTAGACACGTATCCAATGTACCTTTTAATTTTTAATATGAAATACGTCTCTAATTTACTTTCCAAATTTTTAATGTTAGAGCTTCTCCAATTTAAAATTTTCTTCTCATGGACAGGAAATTATGGAAATACGTGACATCCATGCTTTGAACGAATATTTTAAAGGGTGCCATATTTCTAACATCAAATCATGTAAGTGACGTCGAACAGGTTAACTTTTATTCATTATTATCATTATTATATTTGACAATCTTCAATTCAGTAAATGGTTAGACAATACATAACACACACAATAAATCGATAAAGTCGATATTATGATATATTAATAAATAATTTTAGCTAAAATCTATTAAGAAAATAACCATTTTTATTAAACATACGTTAACACCAAAACTTCTTTGCGTTATACTTCGAGATACTGAATGAAGCTCTATAGCAATACATACCAAATTCTCATGGTAATGGCCGTCAAACGTTAAGGACAAGTACACCCTTTACTGGATCGGTTTTAATAATAATAAAAAAAAAAACGGTTTCTATTCCATTCAGTGTCACCACTAACGGAAAATAATCCCAATGGATTTGGTTATTTATTGGTATTTGAAGGAACTCGTGTAGCTGATAACTCACTTCTGTTTCATTTCCAACTGGATGGTGCAGAACAAATTTTATTAAACCTGAATAAGTACCTTTGAGTGACATATGATATTAGACAATGGGGAAAACTGAGTGTATGAAAGTCATGAAATGGAAGCAGATGTATCGATCAATGCAATCCACATTAAACAGCTTTCTTAAATAAGGGTCTTACTACACTTTCATTCCATATAACGAGAAAGGGAAATAACGAGAAACATAGTGTACATGTGTGTTTTCTAGTCAAGTCTTCTGAGTACATCATATTCAGTCACGTGGGAGTTAGAATCCGATCTTTTAATTACACCGAGATTTGCCGCGACTTGGTTAGTAATGCAATTTATATCTGAATAATATAGTATTTATAGAATGTATAATTTTTTCAGCTAAGCCTATGATATATTTTCTTCATTGTCATGACATATATACAAAGTTTGAATTTCGTCATTGAAAATGTCTGTAGTTCTGTTAATGTCATATGCTTCTCTCCATGTTAAGTTTTTGTTTCTATTTTTCAAGTCAGGATTATAAAAGGAATCATCACACAATTGTCAGTTTGGTTCATTCTTTTTATATACATAACTATTTTTGGTCCAACACGATTGAAAATATGGATTATATATATTCCTTGCTATCCTTCTTCACTTTACGTTAAAGGACGGCAAGAAACCATTTCTGGATAAAACAGAAGATGAGAAACCTCTAACGATCGATGTTGTAAAATTAGTAGAAAAGTTCATGAAACTATAAATTATCAAACAAGAATATATTCTAGTCCAGAGTGGTCCATCTATAGACCGCGGGCCAATTTGTGTGGCCCGAGCTCATATAAAAACGTCATACATTTTTGGTCCTTGTGGCCCACAGCGTTGACGGTGTTGGACCACCCTGTTGTAGTCTATTGTGTACTGTTCAACGTACTACGTACATGAATATAGAATAGCCTATTGTGTAGGCGGCCCTATTATTCAATGTACAAAGTACAAGAATATAGACTAATCTATTGTTTGCTGTTGAAAGTACTACGTACAAGAATTAAAATTGTATATTGTGGGCTGTTCAATGTATTACATTCAGGAAGATATGAAAGTCTATTATGTACTATTCAATGTACAACGTACAATAATATAGACTAATCTATTGTTTGCTGTTGAAAGTACTACGTACAAGAATTAGAATTGTATATTGTGTGCTGTTCAATGTACTACATTCAGGAAGATATAAAAGTCTATTGTGTACTATTCAATGTACAACGTACAATAATATATACTAATCTATTGCGTGCTAATCAAAATAATATGTGCAAGAATATATAAACTCCTATTGTGTACCTTTCACTGTACTGCGTATAGTAATATATAGAAGCCTATTGTATGCTGTTCAATGTACTACTACGGGAAGATATAAAATCCTATTGTGTACTATTCAATGTACAATGTACAATAATATCGACTAGTCAGTGTGTGCTATTTAATGTCCTATGTACAAGAATATATAAAGTCCTATTGTGTACCGTTCAATGTACTACGTGCAGAAAGATATAAAAGCCTATTGTGTACCGTTCAATGTACTACGTACAGGAAGAAATAGACTTGTCTATTGTGTGCTGTTCAATGTACTACGTACAGGAAGATATAAAAGCCTATTGTGTACTTTTCAATGTACAGCGTACAATAATATAGACTAGTCTATTGTGTGCTATTCAAAGCAATATGTGCAGGAATATATAAACCCCTATTGTGTACCGTTCAATGTACTACGTACAGGAAGATATAAAAGCCTGTTGTGTATTATTCAATGTACTGCGTACAAGAATATAGTCTAGTCTATTATGTACATCTTTTTATCGGTATTTTATTATATTGCGTGGGATGACCACATCTAAGTAGGAGAGTCTACTTTTCTTTAACATGTCTTTAATTATGCGATTTATTCCCGTCGCAAAGGTCTTAGTGGACAGAGTTTAGAATATGTTTAACTTCCACAATACAATTCTTTCTATCACAGTATATGTTGCACTTCCTACCGCAAAAACAATCGCTTTAATTGAACATTTGTATAATTGGGATTATGAGATCAATAAAATTATGCAGGCATTGCCAGCATGCTTCTGACACAACGCTTATACGTTAGATTCAGCTTTAGATGTAATGCTAATTGAAAACCTATCAGACCTGCCAAGGAACGGGCTCTAAAAGATTAGAATAAATAATAAATTATTAGATAAGACTTGAATCATTGAAAAGTTTAAGACACGCCAGTTGTATAATATCATGAGGGGGATTCAGACGAAAAGAAATTTGTATTTTTTTAAACAGAATTAGTCATCACATTATACTTGGAGAAAATATTTCTACAGATAATGAGCCAGATAGTTAAAGTTTGTTTCATTTACTATAGTTTCATATAATAATTTTCAAAAAAGTCAGAACATTTCGTGATACTTTCAAAAAAATAAATAACGGCATAGTAGCAGTTAGTAATCCCCTAATCAGAATAACATACGGGCGAACATAAATCCTTGTACACGTGTTACGACTTGAAGGTCTTAAAATAAGAAACAAAGAGAAGCTAAACCAACAAGTTTATTAAAATCAACAAAAACTTATTTCTCTGTTACAAGTGTAAATTTAAGAGGAACTTACAGTATTGTGAATTAAATCCCAAATAATTCAAAAAGTTCTATCGCAAGTACAACATGTATATAGTGTTTGGAATGAATTCGAATACTAAATGTGCTGAGGTGCCATTAGTCCTGGATATACTGATGTACCGAAAGTCTTGATTTCTCACAATGATAAAATCCAGAATGTCTTTCAGTGAATTCACAATAATCCCAAAATAGTGATTTAGTCCAAAAGTTAATGATCACTTTGTAATTCCAATGAATAATTTGTAGATAAAACAGAACATAATTCCACAGAAAAAACTTAAAGTAGAAATGAATAATTTTCATTACTTCAACCTCATATACAAAAATACTAAGGCATTTTAAAATGACCAAGATG
The DNA here is from genome assembly GCA_016617855.1 of Megalonaias nervosa. Classification (NCBI taxonomy): domain Eukaryota; kingdom Metazoa; phylum Mollusca; class Bivalvia; order Unionida; family Unionidae; genus Megalonaias; species Megalonaias nervosa. The sequence continues at coordinate 161 of JAECUM010095009.1, read as the reverse complement.
TTGGTCATATGCTCGATTCCAGAATATTTATTGTTTGTAAATAAGGATAGACCTGGAACTGAAATATCAGTCAACAATCCATTTATACCTTACAAACATAAAACACCATGGAATAGGTACTCTACCTTCAGTCAAGGACAAAAGTTATATATATATATATA
>JAECUM010095008.1:0-12326 GCA_016617855.1 Megalonaias nervosa | reverse complement strand
TATATATATATATATATATATATATATATATATATATATATATATATATATATATATATATTATGTGTGTTGTTGTTGTTTGATACAGTCAACAGCAGCGAATACTTACCACATATCATCATATAGTATTATTTGCGGGAAATGGGATCGGGCGACGGTGGAGTGTCGTCCAACGAATTAAATGAAGCAAATACTCATGAGATATATATAGTTCTCACAGCTATTAAGCGTTGACAGTATTTTCATTATATTTATAACAAAAGCAAGAAAACTAGAAATATTTATGTAACCATTATCATATAATGTTGTACAGTGACTAAACATTTTTAAGAGAATTTACACAATTACTTTTAATCACAAATATCAAATTTACCGTTTTATTGTACCTATATGGGGAAACTGTTCTTTATTTCTGTGTAGCTGTTGTTGTTGTAGGGTTTGACGCCATTTATCAGCACAAGATAGGCTATACATGGCGGCCAGTATAAATGGCGAAGGAAGAACCCGGGAAAAACCCCGGAAAGAACCACCGACCCACGAGAAGCTACTGGCAAGCTTTCTCACATACCCACATTGGCCGAATCCGAGACTCGAACCCACGCAGACAGAGGCGATATGGCAGTGATCGGTAACGGTGAGCGTTTTAGACCACTAGGCACGCGGGGCCCCTTATTTCTGTGTAAATTTCGCATATCTGTCGTACACTATTCATGAAATACTTATAGATGTTTCCATGTTCCTCTTAGTGAGATGCGAAACACTGCCTTAAAATTAGTAGCCATATTCGGGCCTGACAAGGGGGGGGGGGGGACAACCAGGGATATATCCCCGGAGCCCGGGCCTAACAACACTTTTAAATTTTATAAAATAAAAATTTTGCTTGAACAAGAACTAGGAGAGGCCCGGGCGTTTCTTATCCTAGGGCCCGTGATCGCTCTCTACGGCCCTGGCCATATTAATAGCCATTTCTAATAGCCTTTTGAATAGCATCCCTTCGCTAAGAAAAAAACAGCTTTTGTTGTTTTATATTGTCCCCTTAAAGGTGACGTGTCTTCCCCAACAGTTATTGTTTCACAACTGTTCGTTTTGGTTGCTAACATGGGTACCTTATAATTAAAAGTGGATATCGCCTTAATGCTGAATATAGCTCTTCCACAGCTTTTTGAAAAAATGACAAGGTTCAATATTAATGATGTGATAGTAATCTTATATAAGGGGGTTTCTTAGCCAACCTCAACCCCCCCACCCACCCCCCCATTTTGTATTAGGACGACCAGACAATCTTACACATAGACCCCGAGCTAGGAAAACAAATACGAAAAACAATTTTGTTGAGGCAACAAAATCGATTACATAACTCGAGGACCTATCAAGGAAATCATCGTCGTCAACAAAATAGGGTTGGCTGAGAAACATTCCTCTTATTTAAGACTATTGCGGTTTTTATTATATTTTTTCACACAAAATTTTACACAGGTACTTGTCGAGATATTTTTAAAGTCTCTGCTTTTGCCCATTATATAACTCTCATCATCATGACAAAACAAGTACAAGTTGATTTTGCACTGATAAGAGAGCCAGGTTATAGCATCTTGATACAATTTCCACGTGAGACTATTGATTTATCTACATAATATTTTTTTTAACTCGTCATCAACTGTGATCTTAGAATATTTATTCTGAGATATCGGATTGTAAAGATTATCAATAACATCAGAAAGCGAATTTGTAACCCAAGCAAAGCTTACTAAAATAATCTCAATCCTCCTTGCGAACCAGAGACAAATTTATTTTGTTTCTGCTTTTGAAATCTGTACTATATTTCTGATTGTCAAGCATAATTGTCATATGCTTACCTCGGAAAAGAATTCTTTTCATCTTTAACGTAGTATATCCTCTACTGTAATATCTTCCATTTTTCATATTTCACACAAATTTACCGAGTACTGTTTTTCATATTTCACAACTCTGTTCGGTATCATATCAACTAGCAAATCATCTTTGACTCGCAGTATCAGGTCTAACATGATGAACTTTTCACCACGAAGTGATTAAGAATTTTACTATAAGTTGCTACTGCTATTTTACACGAAGTATTTTTATTTTTCTCATATTTTGGCCCTATCTCTTTGTTTACCGCTGATAATACAATACCTGCTGATGATAGTGTCAGAAGTAATGGATTTGCTGTTGCACCTGCTGATGATCCTATTCCCGATTTTGTAAGCAACATTGGAATGTAGTTTAGCATGCCTATTATTTTGCTGTAATATTTTCTATGATAGTATTTGTAGCTCATCCCTGTCGTTGTCTGAGAGACTTGATGAAATATGACTGAAACCAATAATTTCTTCTTTTCTTTTGTCATTGTGAAACTGTTTCAATAATTATTTCAATTGACGTTGTAAAGGTATTTTCAGCAACAACCTTTTCAATCAGCGTTTTAAAATTGTTATTGACAGAATCAGCAAGAATATCTCTGTACTTATCATATACCTCAGATGAGATATTATATCTGCTGTCTGTTAAAACTTTACGATCTGAGGATGAAAATAGAAGATCAAAGTTTGTTGGTATTTTAGTAATATCATTGACTCTATCACGATAAATATCTTCTGTTTTATCGATATAACTAACAACATATCATAACTGTCCCAGTTTAAAATTTGTAAGTACTAGATGTTGTCTGAGAATTGTATATGCTGTTGCAAAACTCAAAAGACCTCTAATATTTGCTTCTTCTATATTTATGTCATTGACGGATATGTTAGATATCCAGCAATCAACTCTTTGATATTTCTGTATTTTGGTTCTGTCAGTAACTTTCCAGCTTCTTTTTTTTTTTTATAGTTTTTTAACACAATATTTTTAGAACTATAATACGTGTCATAATCTTCATCAATATTAGGTTCTACAGTTGTAATATCGTCAAGCTCCTGATAAAATATGTCTCGTTCAGCATCATCATCATATAACTTAATCCTATGCTCAAAGTATGATATTGCGTTTAGTGCAGCATTAATATGATATACGTTATGCTCTTTGTTATCACCGGTGAGAAAGTCTGTTAGAACTAGATATGCTGTTATTAGCAGGTTAGCATCGGTACGATTATCTACCATTTCCAACAACGTTTGTTTATCATAATTGCCATGCCTAGCACACGAAATATTCGACGTTAAGCAAATGTGTCTTTGAGCTAACGATTTTTTTTTAGAAACTTTTGTTTTCTTGTTACAGCAAACTTATCAAGCTCATAGTGAACTTTTTATAGTCGCCCTTGCTCTGGCTTTCTACCACCATGTGATTTTGTTTCAGCAAGGTTAGATTTGTCGATTGTCAAAAGATTTTCTTTATTTAACTCAATCAACCTATTTGTCAACAACCTTTCAACTTTTAATCGCTGTTCCTCACAGTCATTTACAGGACAGTATTTACTAATTATATCAAAGTCTCTGATCGAGTATTTCAGTTGAGGGCCTCTCATTCCTGCAACTCATTTAAACCGGGTGAATCTAAAGTTATTTTTTCATTCGAACGATTATATTTACCGCTCATGCTTCTTAAGGACTCTATGGGTCTAGCTGATCAACATCAGCTATTTCGATCTCTGTTTTCGGGTTAGTATAAAAATTATAAAACTCTTTTGCGACTCCGATCGACGGAGGATCAACAGACATTATAGATTACAATCACATTAAATCGTCAAATGTAAGTATCTGAAACATTGTAAGACCTGGGTAAGGACCTTCTGCGTTGACAACATAAATCAATGTTGACAGTTGATTCAGGATCAAGTGTAAATTGCTGAGAAGTACTAACGTAAACATTCGATGCCGTATAGAGCGCAGCCCATGTTGTATTATCGCTAGATCCTTCTAATCGCCAATTATAAATTCGTCCAACATTAGCATTTAATCTACATTGCAGTTGACATTTCCTTATTTCCACGGCTTCTGGACACTGTATTTTAATCCAATATCAAGATGTTTCTCCGTTTGTTGTCCACTCTGACCCGCCAGATATAGGGCTGTTAAAGGTAAACGCATACTTCGCATTATTTCCCTAACAATAACTTGACCTAGATGCAATAAAACCGCAACGATTTTTAACAGCATCAGCGAGATGTGGGATGTGACCAACACTATTTTTAACTCGTTCTGTTCTGCCACGAGCTTGCAACACCATCCACGTACTATTTAAATAGAAAGACCTTTACACAACTGTATCAGAAAAGAATTGTTTGCATAAAATATTCAATCAAAAACATTTTAAAAAGTATATATTGAAAGCATTCCATTAATTCCAATTTGTTGCTTGTTACTATGGTAATATCAGACAGGTCAGTGATCACCAGTCCGCTTTAGCCTTCTATTTTTGAAGTTTACAGCATCTTTAAATGCCATGTACGGTTAAGACTTTTAGTTTCTTTCATTGATATTAAAGTAATCCATAACTATTTCATGTGATGACTCATAAGCTGACAAAGTTAAAAAATGTATTATTTTGTTTAAATAGTATTTTGACATGCATCTATTCTTTTATTTAGAGTGTTCATGAAGTAGATAATGAGGCTGCCACAAGTCAGGGCCACATGATGGAAGAGGATGGAGAGACAGAGCATCCAGCTCTCTCCCATCAGATCCACCAGGAGAAAGATTCAGTTAGGTACACCTTGTCAGGGCCACCAGGAGGAAGAAGCTGATGTTGAGAATCTTCAGGTGGAAGAGGTCCATCAGCTATCACCATATGCTCTGAACCACCATGCAGATGAGGTTGATTAGCAAGCACCCTCTTGTTGGAGCCACCAGGAGCAAAAAGCAGTTGAGCAGTTTACTATCCCCAGTCAGGGTGACCAGGAGGAAGAAGTTGAAGTTGAGCATGCAGCTCTCTCCAGTTGGCACTACCAGGAGGAAGAAGTTGAGCAGCTACCACCAATTTCTGTGGGCTATCCAGAAAAAAGATGAAGTTGACCAGCCAGGTCCCTCTTGATGGGATCCCCAGGAGGAAGAGGAAGTGAAGCAGCCTGATACTTCCTGTTCAGGATTATGGGATAATATGGTCAAACAACCAAATCCTTCCTTCACTGACCACCAAATGGAAAAAGAAGAGGTCAAGCAGCCAGTCCCTTCTGTTCCAGACCACAGAATTTAGTAATAGAAAAATCGAAAATTGTTCAGTGTACATTTCATGACCAAGCGATTACACAGAATTTATATTCAGTTTCAAAAACATACACAATTTCTGATCACTTTGAATTCAAACAAAGTAATTTTATGGATTGATGAAGATCTGTTACACACCACACAAAACCATTCCACATCACATGCTGTTCATTTTAGAAGGATGGCTTTTCAGCATATAAACAGTTTTTACAAACTTAAATAATTGCCTACAAATACCGTTTAGTCTTCATGATGTGTGTATGTTTGTGTGTGTGTGTGTATGTGTGTGTACTCAGTACATTAGTTAAAATGATACACGTTACATATCAATTTGTATCACCATACACAGCCTGTGATAAAATACATATTAGTACATGCATGATTCAGATTGCAGACAGACCAAGACTTATCTCTTTTGACATAAGATACACACACTGAGTAAATCTCACCTTTTATCCATTTGTACTAGTTCTAATCATATTTTCTTTGTGTGTTAGAGTTCATTAATTTATTTTAATAGGCATCTTGCCATTGATGGAAATATAATTTGTTTGGTATGAATAGTTTATCAGCTGAATTGTTTATCCTTAGTTATCATTGTTGCAGTTGCTAGGGATGTATAGCAGAAACATTTCAAACAGAATATTTTGGTCTTCTTGTGTGAAAGATTACAGTTTTCACCAAAACAATATTATTCACAAAAGATCAAGTTCCTACTGAGGTGAGTATGTTGCACTGACTTTATTCAGTTGCCATTTGCAATTGTGTATGACATATAGATCTTGAAATTAGCATTTTTCCCTGATCCATGTTGTCACCATAATACCATTTTTCATTGATCCTGCCTAAATTTTACTGGTCTGTGCATTTTCATATTTCTCCTAGTCTTGTAACATAAAGTGTAGAACATTGCATCCTTTTGGGGTCATATTTAAGAAATTCAAGTTTCTATTAATTGCTAATTTAATGATACTGATAAGCAGTTTCTTACATGCAAATGTTGATGATTGCTTTTAAGGTTTCAATATTTTCCAAGAATTATGTATATTGGAGACAAATGATATGATGTACATCTGTGCTTCATGTTCCTACATGAATGTAATTATTTAATTTCAGATCATTGATGCCTACATGTATTCTATACTTAGGGACACAAGGGTGAGTTTGCTGTGTTTATATTACAGTCTGTTGTATTTTTTATATTCTTCATCTTTTCTGCATTTGTGATGCATGAATGATAAAGCTTTCCTGAATGTTGTAATACTGTGCTAACATTCAGGATATGCATGTCAGTGTTGGAAAATTTTGTAATTCTATGTTTATTATTCAGGATGTTCATGTTGGTGTTGGAAATGTTGTAATACTTTGCTTATGTTCAGGATGTACATGATGGTGTGGAAATGTAATAGTATGCTTGTGTTCAGGATGTACATGTTGGTGTTGGAAAGCTGTAATACTAGGATTTTCTTGTAATACTATGCTTGTATTCATGATGTACATGTTGGTGTTGGAAATGTAATATTATGCTTATGTTCAGGTTATATATCTAAGTGTTGTAGATGTTGTAAAGTTTTATGACTGATTCTTGATTATTTAACTAATAGTTAATAAGCCAGTTATATCTTGCCAAAACCATTGCATCTTCTGATTTATTTTAACAGTTCCATCATGAAATTAATGGAAACATTAATAAAGCCAAATAAAGCCCAACTTTTGCTGAGAAATGGCATTAACCCCCCCCCCAAAAAAAACCATCATTCTTGCCATTCCTGCTTGAATGCTAGCACTCTTACATAAGGTCTTTTGTTTTTTTACATTTGTTTATAATTGTTTTCATTGTTCAACCATGATTTAAAATATATCGTAGGGATTTTGATATCCATAGCTGTAACATTTAGATTGCATTGGACCACACCATTGGAGGTGAAAATACCTATTTCACATGATCTCACTATTCATCTAGTCTTAAAATTATACAGTTCTGATATCATAAAATGTCTCAAAATTAATCCAGGAAGATATTGTGGATAATATTTTAACATATCATTAGCAATAATTATTTCATTATAACCACCCAAAAAATGCTTGCCTAAAAGAATGCTGTTTACTATCAAGTTACAAATTTGACACAGATCAAAATACTATGTCACCTATTTGATTAAGATCATGGGTTTCAATTGGTTGAATGCTAGTAGTGATATCATATTAAGGATATGTATTGCTTGATTTTTATTTGTTGACATTTGCAGTTTGCAGAAAAGATCCTGAAACAAGAGAATCTGTTATTTCCATCACAACCAAATGACTTCTTCCTGTATTGCCTGGACATATTGGAAAGTATTGCTAAGAATTAAGTATGCGCATTATTACAGTTGTCTATTTACAGTTCTCTTTCTTTCTCTCCCTTGTCTGCCTCAAATCATTTGTGAACAGTTACCATGCTTTTTGTCAAGCTTGATAAAACAATTCCTTTTGCATCTGTTTGTGTTTCCAGATGTCCATCTACTTGCTACATTAACGTGTTAAGGTTTTTAAATATTAAATGTTGAAGTTTTATAATTTGCTTTTAATTGCATAATATTTTAACCCATCCTCTTAGGACTTAATAATAATGAATTAACATTATGCACTGTTACCCTAACAAACAACATGAGACATGTTTTATATTCTACCAATGAAGCAAGAAACACTTTTGTTTCATTTGTTAAATGGTTACTTTTATATTTGTTGGTTCTATCACAGACAGTGCAAAAGTGGAAACCATTTACTTTTTCTTTTCTCTATTTCTCTAAGCACCATTAAAGAATTGTGTAGACACTGTGGATGTAAAATACCTCCAGGTAAAGAAAAGAGAGTCCAGTGGGGTCCATTGGGATGTAAGTTTGTGTAATTGGCATGGGGTGGGGTGGTTAATGTTTCACAAATTCTTTCAATGAACTAATTGGTTGATTCTCTGTTGATTATAAATAAGGCACTACATGCCACTACATGTAATGAAATTCATACAATTAACAAGTATATTGAATATCCTGAATCTTTAGTCTTATGTTTCAAATACTGGCAAAATTTTGCCTGCAAGTTCATGATTTTTTTTTATATGAGATTAGTCTTTATATAGCTTATTTGCTTATGTTTTGTACCAAAAATATGCACATTGGTTTACATAAACTTTTCATTAAAGTATCTGATATTATTCTTGTGGTCATGCAAGCATGATCATTCAATCGCTGATACAGTCATTTTAAGACTTCGTATTCTACGTGAATACTCAAGCTTCAAACATGACTACAGAACATGAGGGCTGCTTGAGATCAATATTTGCTTAACCAGATTTCAGCATTTTGCATCAACAAATTGGCATGGGTTTATCGACAACTTATGTAAGTTTGAAGTTTGAGGATTTATGGGTAACTTAAGCCTGATACAACATCCTAGTATCTGACAATGGAATTTTCAAATTTCAATAACTGTGTGCTTACATAATTCAGGACGTTTAATGAGAATATGTCAGCTCTATAAACTAATATTGATAACAAATTTCAATTTTACTGGACATTTTCCGATAGTGTCTAATGCACATATGCTATTTCCTTTATGATATTGATATTTTTCAAACAATACAAGCCTTTAAGATGTTTTCAAATATTTGTGGACTGAATGTTATGACTCTTGATGTGCATGAGTTAGTTGGTATTTTATTTGAATTTGTATATCTTTTCAGATTGATCATTGCGGAGACTTCTGGATTCATTACCAGTGCATGAAAACCAATGATTCTTATAAAAGCAGATATGTTTGTGTATTTTGTCAGATTTAATTTAACAGACTTAAAAGTTTAATTTGTTTCCTGAATGTATTGTGGTATAAGCTGTCAGTGGCAATGTCACATAGCAAACAATGTCCAAATGTCATAGAGTAAGCTGTGTGATTTGGCAGCTGACAGTTTTTATGCCACTGAAAACTCAAAAACAGTGCTTCGTGTTTTTAAGCTAGTGTTTTCATCAGTTTATTACAAGCAGTAAAGCATTGTTGTTGACCGCAAACTAAGATTTAATTTATGCTATGCTTTACTTTGAAAACTGATAAATGTTCTTGTTATAAAAAGTAAACCTTGGTTGCTGACTTCAAAATAAGAAGTCTTCATTGTTCTCATAATGGACTGCTTGTTGAACATTGTCATTGGTTAGTTGTAAACCAGCTGTCACTGGAAAGATATTCATATCAACCTAACTAAAATGTACACAATGTTAGATTTTATAACACGGATATGGGGTGGTCTGAATGTTTCAGTCAAATAATTCATTCTTAAGCCAGAGGAGTTATGGCTTTTTTTGTTTTTTTAAACAAGTTTAAGCCTTATTTATTATATAAATAGGAATATGTACATCATTGTTTTAGTTGATTTGTTTGCTCAGTGTGTTATAAATTTGAATTGTAATATTATGGTAATAAAGATGTAGTCCAGTTGGTATGTATGTTACACTAATAGCTATCATTGTGATTTTTTGTTTAGCCACATTACAGACAGGCTTTAGATTTATACAGAAAAAAAAATGTAGAATTTTTTTTAAGTATAAAATTTGCAACAGTTGTAGTTATATGCTTCAAAATAATTATAGTAAAAGTACGGTGCTTAAAAATGTTCACATTATTTAGTTTTGTTTTTCTATTTAGTATAATATCTAAATGCTCACATGAAGGCTTGATGCTAATAAACTTTAGTTAGAAATCTTTTTTCTATTATCTGTTTCATGTTGTGTTATTTGTTCAAGAAAAGAAAATTTGAAATAATAAAATGCAGTAAAGGCATATTTCTTCCCTCTTTGTTTTTTCTCTGCCACAAATGTGGAAGGTGCAAACATTACTCAGTTCCATCTTTCAGTCCATTACACACCGCTAAGTGGTGTATTTTAGGTCAGTCAGCTTCTTGAGTCATGCCACTTTGTATGCCATTGCCATCCAACCAAATACATAGGCAGAATCTATTTGTATACATATAGAAATCTGCTTTCTTCTATATCATGGTTTTCTTTGGCATCATCGCTCCCAACAGCAACTACTATTCTGATGCAAACCCAAGAAAACGGTTTTGTTCACTTGACTTTGTTTCCAAGCAATGTTGAATATCCTCTTCATTATAAGCATCTTACAAACTGGAAAAGTAGATAATTAAACAAATTTTGCATCAACTATTATTCAGTTTGCATTGATAATGAAGAATAAAGCACAAAACTCATTCCAGACTTGGTTTGGTTGCTCTGTTTAACCAAACACCAATGATACATCATAAGTACATGGTACACAGTAGGCAGAAACCACAAGGTGGATCATCATGTATGTCAAAGCAAACGAGGGTTGAAAGCCTTGAAGCAAAATATATTATTTAGTTGTATGCCCAAAATGTGCCAGTTGTAAACATAACATAGCACTGTATCAAGAGTGCTAATAAAATCCTTGCATGTTCCTCAAACCACACGACTACTACAACCTATTGTCTGTTTTTCATTTTTCCAAGTTTGTTTGTGCTACTACTTCTAAACTACATTGATTACCATGAAACTTGGCACATATTTACCAGATGATCCAGTTGGTCCTATATGAAAATGGTGCTACTCTGACATCCAGTATTGCCACCATAATAGCAATCTTGAAAATCTTATTGCCATTCATCCTGAAACGTGAGGTTGACATGGTTTTATTTTCAGCGTAAGACTTCTTATGATATCGCATTGGTCTTAAATGATCATGGTTCTGATCTGTTCAATACGGCCACCACATTGAAAATCCTGTTATCACTACTTCCCCTGATTGACTGGTCATGTTGATCTTGTGCTTTCACCAAAATACATTTTTATGATGTGTAGTTGGTACTAAATGAAAATGGTGTCAATCTGACAACCAATATGGCATCCATCTTGAAAATCTTATCATTTCTCTGCCAAAATGAAAAGTCATTACAAAAATGGCATGTATGCCAAATGAATGTCTAGTTGGTCATAAATGAAAATGGTGCAAAATTGACATCTAGTACATTTACCACAGCAGTTAATCTGATAATCTTGTTATCACTAAAGAATATCAGAGATGGTTTCAACAACGGGCAGTCAAAAGGAAGAAAGAGTCTTGAATTCCTGACAATATTGTGCAGCCAGTAAAGCGCCAGTCCCTTCATTGGAATAATGTTAATAAAAGTACAAGCATGGATCACAGACTCGTGAATTTTGAACTGATTGCTTATGGAAATAATTTGCTGACCACTGCTGTGGCGGGATACTTGTGTTATATATTTACATCCTGCTGTATAAGAAACCGGCTTATATTTTATTTACACATTGGAACCAAGGTTTAGTTTCTTAATCAAGTTCTGTTATGTGGGTTGGTTGTTGTGATGCATACCTTTTACAATTACCATCCTTGACACGAATGGGATTTATGAATGTATGTGAAGTAACATAGAATGTCAAGATAATTTAAGTGTTACAGCCACCGCTCAAAATAACACAGGAGGACATGTCATCTATTTGTTAGCATGTCTGTTAGGGCGATTATTTTACTACTTAAATGATCGCCATGAAATATCTCAAGGTCTAGTTTGTCATGAATTAACTTAGTGCTGCTTAAGATTGCATTTCATCCGAGATCCGTTAGGACAAATTTGTTATTGCTACTACTCCTAAATTCCTTGGAGGATTGCAACGAAACTTTAAAATGGTGCAGTTCGAACATCCAATATAACCACAATAGCCATTTTGCAAATTTTGTTACTGCTACCCCACCTAAAGAAATGGTCATATCAACAGGATTTCATAAATCTAGTTTATCCTAAATGATAAAACCTTCAATATTACCACTGCTGCTCCTCCTGGATGGATGATCATACCAGCATGGTGTTACACCAGGACTTCAAATAATAATAACAATAATAATGAGGACTTTGTACAGCGCCTAATCTTTAGAAGCTCTAAGCTCTTTACAACATTTGACAACACTTAAAAAAACCCATATATAATGATATGATTACAAAAATAAAAACAAACACCACGAAAGTAGAAACAGAAAATTAGCTGTAAATATTTAAGGCAAGGATACATTATTAGGTCTTTAAGTCTGTTCTTGCAGTTGAAATAGGTGAGTTTTAAAAGCGCTCTTGAATGAGATCAC
>JAECUM010095007.1:0-16440 GCA_016617855.1 Megalonaias nervosa | reverse complement strand
TTTTCACATTCTAATATTATAATTCTATGTAATATTGTCAATAATATGAATATACATTGGTTAGTAATAATAATAAATATATTGTAAATCCAGTTATGTACATTATGCGCTTGGGATGATGTACTTATAGAAAATGTCCATTACCCAATCCAGACCTTTTGTGCAAAAATAAATAATTTTTCTTAATGAGATGCAAATCCTCAGATCCCCAAAAATGTACGCAGATAAAATCTTTTTTTTGGACAAGCTTGTATATCAGCTAACATGCATTGTTGAACATTTATTTTATAATGCGGTGAAAATTTAATATTAGGGCCAGTAGTTTTCATGACATTTCAAAAGTTTCCATGCACAATTGAAATTATATGAACGTAGTCGAGGGTAACGGGGTCGTGGGAGATTTGGAGATTTGGATTTTTTTAACGTAGCTTTAACAATTTTTCAGTCATATCGCTACGATGTCTGCAGTGTGGCAGTTTATAGTGATGTCTAGCACTGGGGCATCATGCCTCAGACATGTAGCATGATGTCCCATCCAGTCACATTATCCTGACACCAGGCCGACCAGTCCTAACATTAACCTCTTAATGCTGAGCGCCAAGCGAGGCAGCTGTTAGTACCATTTTTGTAAGTCTTTGGTATATATATATATATATATATATATACACACACACACACTAATTTTGCTTTTTTCACAGATTTGGTTTCAACATACTTCAGTACTCGTTGGTTCATAATGGGATTAGTTCTGACAAGCTGTTTAGTTCACTCCCTAGAACAATATCAATTTTTATACATAACAACACTGCACAGCAAAAATAATAAAAAAAAAACAAAAAAAAAAAAAAAAACCCAAACAAACCGCAAGTGTTAACAATTTACAGAAATGGAGAAAGTGATAGAAAGACTTCAAATGTGTCAAAAATGCGAAATTTCGGTGCTGTTCAATCTGAGACATGTGAAAATATTTTTATGAACATTTCTAACACTTTGCTGGAACAATTAACTTTCACTGAAGCAACGAGTATTTTCTTAAAATAAACATGATGAAACATTGCCTTTTGCGTAACCTCTTTTAAAAGAATGAATAAATGAGTGAATGAATGATTGAATGAAAAAATGAATAAATAAGCGTTTTTCACAGCTATAGATCTCAAACACACAAATACACACACACAACGATACATTTCCCAGTGCTATCGTACACTTGCTTCTGTGGTTTCCATGTATTTTAAGGCGCATCGTATTAATCTTACTGTCGGCAGCTTCGGTCAATTTCGAGTTTGTAAATCAATTCAGCCATTGCTCCTTGGCCTGGGACTATTTTGTTATTAAACTTGTGTCAAGAAAGTAGCGATTTCGCAATTAAATTGTTTGTAAAACTCGCCAAATCCAATAAAGCGCGAGAGAAAATGATCTGGTCGGCATCAGGGAGAGCGAATGAAGTGATTATGGAAACAAACCGCACACGATTAGCTTAATCTCTCTTTCAATTCCGACGCTGCGCCGGAATTTTATGCAGAAAGAGCTTGGGAACAAATAAGGGGTTAGTTTTTCCCCTTTGTTTCATCAGAAAAAAAGGCAGATCATGTGGTTTTATTGAATAAATTACGTAAATTTGTCTTTTAAAAATGAATTTTTGCAAGAAAGTATTTAACCTCAGATCTTCATTAATGCAGGAGAACAGTCTTCAAATGTTCCTTCCTTTTTTTAAAGCTGTGTTGCAATAGGTATGGAAATTCATTTGGACCGAATAGTGTCAGACATACCAGAGCCTGTTAGTAATAAGGGTCATGTCAATGCAATTTCCACAAATAATTTACTAAGATTCGTATAATTTTCTATGAAAGAGTTGACTAATAACGATGGATAATTAAAACTATTACAATAAAAAAGAAGTGTTTAAATTCATTCATATCCTTTATTTCGCGCTATAGCAATTTTTGTGTCAGATTTTATTTTTACAGTCGGCAACTTCCGAATTTTTCTAACACTATATATTTATGAGATCTGTAGAGATTTGAACAAAGAAAAATGAAATTAACTGGCAATTAATACAACCTTCTTCATCAGATCAGGAAATAAGACATTTGAAATGTGGAACGTCTTGACGATAGATGTATACGATACATGTAAAACAAAAAAAAAACAAAAACAAAATGTTTAACTTTGCCATAGAGAAAAATCGAAATAAATGGATGAATGATTTCATTTATAGCTACAAAGAAATCTCTGGTTGTATTTACATTTACAGACTATTCCACATGCATGCACTCTTCAGTTTCCACAAGAACAATTTCCTCCGCTCATTTAAATTGTAACATATGCATGCCCAATCTTTATAAATTTACGCCGTTTTTTTGATAACTTACATAATAACCTTTCTGTTTTCTCAAAGAAAATTTGACCTAAATACACTGGTAAGTTTGTTTTCCACTAATAACGTTTTTATCTTACTTCATTTTGACCAGTTGATGGCGGGGCCCCGAGTGGCCGAGTGGTCTAAAGCGCTGACCGTTACGGATCACTGCCATCTCACCTCTGTCTGCGTAAGTTCGAGTCCAGGCTCGGCTAACGTGGGTACGTGAGAAAGCCTGCCAGTAGCTTCTCGTGGGTCGGTGGTTCTTCCCAGGATTTTCCAGGGTTCTTCCTCCACCATTAATACTGGCCGCCATGTATAGCCTATCTTGTGCTGAAAAATGGCGTTAAACCCTATAACAACAACAACAACAACAACCAGTTGATGGCACAACATGGCCTTTAATGTGCTGGTTTGCAATTAATCAATCAGTCATTCGCATCGTGTAAAATAAATTATAAATAAGACGTAAAAATGCATATCAGTAGGTATTTGTATATTCTACTAGGAAGGTATCTTTTTCTCATAAACTTCGTTTTCCTAAGGTGGCATTTAAATTTCTGTAGTTGTAGATAGTTGTAACTTATTTATAGCACGAAATAGACGTTCCTTGATACAGCTTGCAAAGTTGTAAAAATTATGAATTTTCTTAATGTTTGTAATTAATTTTCAGTAGAATACCTTCCTCTGTCATCATATTTGTTTTTATACGAAGACATGTGCTTTACTGCAACACATGCTGGACGTTATCCAGTAAGATCTGGGATCTCTCACACAGCAGGAAAATATAAGGAAACAGTTTCATATGTAATACTGTGTAGCGACGTATTTTCGCAATGCCGAAGTTTAACTCTTTCGATCGTACAAAGTTCTGTAGGTATTTTAATTGAGTGCTGCTCTCAGTTGGACATCATTATGCTCCTGTGGTTAATTTTTCTTAAAATATTCGCATACAATCAATGTTTTCTTGCGAAACTCGTCGATTGGAGATACAGCTAAGTAGCCTGTTACACAGTACATGGAAAGATGTATTACAGTTGTTTAAAACAAATTAATGAAAGAAACAATTAGACCAGTGAACAACAAGCAAGCCTCGTCAAGAATATATACAAAGAGGTAAAGGGTTGGAAATATACAAGCGTCATTGATCCAACTTTGTTAAGTTCAACACATCAATTAGAACTACTACTACTACAACTACTACTACTACTACTACTACTACTAATAATAATAATAATATTTTTATTATTATTATTATTATTATTATTATTATTATTATTATTACAAATATTTATCCATTTCTCCATCTATCTATCTAAATATCCATCAGGTACAAATAAACATGTACACAAGTATGTGTACATACATGTGCATTAACAATATACATGTATCGTAAATGGAAATTTATTCATATCTTGCTTGTCCAAAGGAAAAGCCGTTTATGTGTGTAATGAGTACTGATGGGTGTATAAAAACACATTTGACAGGCCCAACTGTATTATGTCAGCTGTAATCCGACCTAATAGATTCAACACAGAAGCTGCCTATCGCGCATGCCGACCCATACATCCCTCCAATTACAACCGTGCCAGTTTTAACGTAATCCCTTTACTAAAGATTGTTTATTAGGCACTGTTGAGAAAATCTGTCAATGACAAGATCTCTGATATAAAAGATGTTAAGACTTGTCATAGAGAGCCCAGTCGATTCCCACCCAAGAAGAGAAACAATGAAACCATCCAACTCCTGTCACTCAAAAGGCTGCCTTTCTTTCTTCTTTTTTTTGTGTCTTTTTCGGTGGCAGCCGTGGGATAGTTTTTTTTTCCGGGAGTTAAGGAATAAATGCTCAGCTTCGAACATCTGGTTTATCACATCACATATGGGAGGATCTCTCGAATTAGGAAAATATAAGAGAGCATTTTATTTTAAAGTTGCTTTTTTAAATTCTAAGACAATACAAAAGCAAAGAAAAGCACTTGATGGGTGGTATTCTAAAAGGACGTATTATGTCATGCAAACTCAAATAGACAAGCTAGGGCAAAACCAAGAATGCAATAAAACTCTGTGTGTGTGTGTGTGTGTGTGTGTGTGTGTGTGAGAGAGAGAGAGAGAGAGAGAGAGAGAGAGAGAGCTTGTTAACTGTCATATCCAAAGAAGGGGATCAAAATGTTTATTGTTTAGGATACAACACAAAATACCTTTTAAAATGTTTTTGTCAAGCTGAATATTTTGAAAGCAGATCACTCTTTTGATTTTTTTCTCCTCCCCGTTAAAATAGCGAAATATTTTTTACATCAACCATGCCAAGTGTATGAAGTCATTAATAATGACCCATGACAAACAAAAGAGCATCGGTATTTTGTTCACTCTCACTTTTTAGTCAAGCCACTTTCCTCACACAGTTATGTTTTATGTCTTCTTGGCGTAAAGTGATGAGAGATATATAATTTATACAACCTAATATAGATTTCGTCTTATCATTTACAAATTTTGCAAATAATAATAAGAAGAAGAAGATCAAGAACAAGAAGAAATAGTCAAACATGCCATATTATGCAATGACGGAGAGAGAAGTTGTGATCAGGTTAAATTCTTTTGGTAATTAACTTACAAATCCACCCCATCCCCACTCCCCCCCCCAAAAAAAAACCGAATGACATTCTCGACTGGTTCTGCAGACACAACAAGTTAGATATATAAATATTTTGTGGTGTTAAAAAAAAAAAACTTGTGTGGTACCTTGCCCAAAGATTAAAACTATTCCGAGCCAAAGATGGAGTTGTAAGACAAAGCTAGCATCTTCGTGAGGTCGTTTAGCATATGTTGTCTAAATAACATCTCTGCTTCAGATTGCTTGACGGATTACGGAACGTCCGCGAAATATGTTTTGAACATTGCAATAAAATCTGTTGAAAATAATACCTAATAAAAGCTACATTATGTTTATCCAAGATGAAGAACATCCTGATGAAATACGAACACGGTGTAGGCTTTGTATTCTACCAATGCAAATCGGGAAAATAAATACAAAACTACATGTTAGAATTTCAGTGACAGCTTCATGGATATCTTGGCAACTTCAAATGCAGTGCACATTTATTGAAATATATTATTTCTATGCGTTTGGATTTGAGAATTTAAAAATGAACTGCAACGCTCACTTTTACAGATCACTGACATCGAATCTCTGTCCGCATGGGTTCGAATCTCTGTCCGCATGGGTTCGAATCTCGGACTCGGCCAACGTGGGTATGTGAGAAAGCATGCCAGTAGCTTCTCGTGGGTTGGTGGTTCTCCCCGGGTTTTTCACAGGTTCTTCCTCGACCAAATATGCTGGCCGCCATGTATAGCCTATCATATGCTGAAAAATGGCGTTGAACCCATAACAACAAATAAGAAATATGTGTTCCAGCCGAGCATGTCCATAGTATCTGATGTAAAGCGACTCTATTATTTATACACTTCTAAACTGTATGTGTTTACTTGTATAATTAATAGTCACCCGATCGCCCGTAAGATTTTAGCCCTTTCATATTAAACAGTCCTGATTGGCGGAGTCGTTGGACATCCGTCCCTGTGCCCTATAAGCGAATATTTTGCTTACGTCAGAGGGAAAGAGGCAGACAAGGACTAAATATTGGTGATATTCAAATGTTGTATAAGTCTTTGAAAGACTTACTTTTTCTCAAAATTTTATTATACTGTACTTGTGTACAGCTTTAAAAAGTAATAATTAAAACTTACTTTTCATAGTCAATCTTGCAGAATAGTTTTCTCTCACGGGAGTAACAGGAACCGGCAAGGGGCATCTGACAGACGCTGCACTGCAGACACTGCTCGTGCCACGACAAGTTCATAACGCGCATTAAGTATCTGTCCTCGATAAGGGTCTGGCATCCCGCGCAGATCTCGCGGTGCAGAGTTGGCATGATATCTAGAAAGAAAAAAAAAAAAAGACCCAGATATACAGACATATGTTATTCGTGAAAGCTAACAGTGGATTGGATGTCTGATATAAGGATACTCGAATACATGAGTAGAACATTCAATTTATGGACTGAGTTTTACATTTTTCTGTCAAAGGTATAGATAAAGACATGATATATACAAGAAATATTGCATTCGAAAGAGATCAAGTGAGTATGGAATCGGAAAGAGATATACGTGAGCATGGTATCAGAAAGAGATATAAGTGAATAGGTATTGGAAAGAGATAAAAGTGAGTGTGGTATGATAAAGAAATAAAGGTGGATATGGTATGGGAAAGAGATACAAGTGAGCATTGTATCAGAAAGATACAGGTGTGAATGACATTTGAAGGAGACAAAAACTTTTAAGGCATTGGAACGAGACACAAGTGTATAATATTAGACAGAGATAAAAGTGTATATGACATCGGAAAGAGATGCAAGTTGGTGGGGTATCGGAAAGAGATACAGATGAGTATCATCCTGGAAAGATATGTTTTGTTTTTGTTTTTTGTTGGGGGGAGGGAGTTAGGGGATAACGTCCTTTTTTCAGCGCAAGATAGGCTATACATTGCGGCCAGTATAAATAAAAAGCCAGGGGAACAGCCGCCGACCCACGGGAAGCTACTGGCAAGCTTATTCACATATCCACTTTGACCGAACATAAGCCTCAAACCAACGCGGACTGAGGTGAGATGGCAGTGATCGGTAAAGGTTAGCACTTTAGAACACTCGACTATTTGGGTCCCCTGGAAAGAGATTCAAGTGAGTCTGATATTGGAAAGAGATACAAATGGCTATGGTATCAGATGGAGATACAAGTGGATATGATCCTGAAAAGAGATGAAAGTGTGTATGATATTAGAAAGAGATCAAAATGTATATACGACATTAGAAACAGATACAAATGTGTATGATATTGGAAAGAGATACAAGTATGTATTTTGTTGGAAAGAGATATACGTGTGAAAGTCATTAGAAAGAGACAAAAGTGTAGATG
Organism: Megalonaias nervosa; assembly: GCA_016617855.1. Taxonomy (NCBI): domain Eukaryota; kingdom Metazoa; phylum Mollusca; class Bivalvia; order Unionida; family Unionidae; genus Megalonaias; species Megalonaias nervosa. Next base: position 9,113 of record JAECUM010095007.1, on the reverse strand, counting down.
GCATCGGAAAGAGATACAAGCTTTATATGGGTATCGGAAAGAGATACAAGTGAGTATGGTATGAAAAAAAGATACAGGTGGAGATGGTATTGGAAAGAGATTAATGTGAGTGTTGTATCAGAAAGATACAGGTGTGTGGTATTTTAAGGAGACACAAATTTGTATGGTATTGGAATAAGACACAAGCAGATATGGTACTGGAAAGCGATACAAGTGTGTATAATACTATAACGAGATACAGGCGGATAGGGTGTCGGAAAGAGACAAGTGAGTATTATACTAAAGAAAGATACAGGTGAGTATAATATCGGAAAGAGATACAAGTGAGTATGATACTGGAAAGAGATAAAAATGGCTGTAGTATCGCATGGAGATACACGTGGTAATGATACTGCATGATATTTGAAAGACATACAAGTGAATACGATATTGGAAATATATAAAACTGTGTATGATACTGGACAGTGATACAAGTGTGAATAATGTTGGAAATATATAAATGTGTCTATGGCATCAAGGTATCGGAAAGAGATACGAATGAGTATTATACTGGAAAGAGATACAAGTGAGTGTGATATCAGAAAGAGATACAAGTGAGTATGATATCTGAAAGAGACACAAGTATTATATTGGAAGGAGAAATACAAGTGATTATTAGATTAAAAGAAGCAATTACCGTCGGCAAATTATCAAATGGAAAGGAATACAGTCAGGTGTGTCGCCATACAGAGAGAAACAAGTGAACATGATACCCCTTTCGTGGATAACAGTCAGATGTGTCACGTGACATTAAAGCTTGTGAACGTGATATCAAATAACATAAACACTGGCTTAATATATGAGAAAATAGATATGGCATCTAAAAAAATACATAGGTACCTCTAGTGACTGAAAAATATGAAATGGATGATTATGTAAGAAAAAAAAAATATGTAAGTCATCTAAGTGAGTTGAAGCAACGTTGCGGACATATTTGAAATGAATCTCGTAATTACTTTGGATTGACTTATTCGATAGGTCTCATTTAGTGATAAGTTCGTGGCTGCAAAAACTACGAATTTAAAGACCCAGCCGAAAATGATCTACGTAGGAAGAAAATGGAGAAAATACAATACGCTCGATCAAGAGACATATGTACTAATTTCCCTAACAACGAAACCAAACTGTAAAAGAGGGAAAAAACAAAGAAGCAAGAAAATGAACTCATCTGGATACAGTGCTTCATTTGGTTTAGACTTGATCAGGAAGCAAAACAATAGTTTACATGAGCTAACCACTGTCCCATATTTTTTTTAATTTTCTGTGCCGTTTTGTTTAAAATGCATAGTACAAACGTATAGATTTGGAACATATGATTCGCTGCAAAAGCATGCAGTTCTTTGAAAATCATTGCATCCTAACTATGTGATGACCAATCTTTTTGGTTGCTGTATTTTACGACGTTTTCTTGTAAGCAATAAATTAGCATTGCTTGGCTGAAAACAAATACACTGCTACACTCCACACACTTGACAAAAGAAATTTACACATATACAACAGAAATTGAGAATCAGTGTATCTATGATTCAAACAAATAAACAAATTAACAAAAACAAAATAATGCTTCGTTTCATCATTTATCGTCAAGTCAGACATGTTCTGTATCTGATCAACATACCATCCCATCTCGCTTATAAGACGATTCCTAATGCAAAAAGCACAGACCCAGATCTGCCATCGCATAATGCGCTGTCAGATCTGGGTCTGTGCGGTTTGTTCGGAGTAATCAGTAGAACAAACATCATAGACCCTGATCTGCAGGTGCATTATGCTACGGCAGATCAGGAACTTTCTTATTTGCAGTTGGACTTAAAAGCGAGTACAAACGGTATACACTGTAAAATACAACAACGTAGCAAATCTCGTATCAAACAGAATGTGCACTGCAACGCGCAGCTGATTGAACTTTACACTGGACATTGTATCAACGGCAAAAAAAAATAATTTTCTGCTTCATAATTAGTTTTATGATATTGTTATTTATCAAACCCATATTACATTCTATAATAAAAAAAGAAAACATCAATATATTTTTCGTGTCTTGATACGAACTATCGGTCTGATACACTTACTACATGTACACGTTGTACGTGGAAATAACCTTGGTTTTCTGTCAAATCTTATGAATCTTATCCAGCTGGCATGTACAGCGTCGGCGTAGATGTTTTAAAATTGTTTCAAAGATTTCCTATAATTGCTAGAACACATAGTTATTTTCATCCATTCAGTTTCGATACCCTTCAACAATATTTGGTAGTCCAAACCAAACCAATCACATCAACATCATCATCTGACATAGTGAACTGTCTAGACTTAAGGCTCTATCTGAAAACAGGGTGATATTTTCTTTCTATCACGATATTGGTCACCTTCCCATAGACAGAGACCGTCTCTATAATCAAACTTGTCCAATTTAGACCGGGAACCAATCAAACCAATAATCCAGCGTAAGCCAAATTACACACTTTCAATTTTCATGCATGCACCAAACAAGTGTAATTTGCCGACATGTCAACTTTCCACAGTAAAGTGAATAGAATAAATGAAAATCTCGTAGGTGTACTGTATTATAGAATCTGACGACACTTCAGTAAAAACTAGAGTAAACAAACAAGCCTTAATGTAGATCAAGACTAGTCTGAAAATTCGAAAGTAATGGGGTGGGGGGGAATAACAATCAAAACAGGGCCTAACGACCGATAGATGTCACATGGCGTTGCGCAATCACTGGACTATTATAAGAAAGCAAGAAAGTCAAACAGAAAAAAGGAATTAAGTCGTAAATACCAAGGTATGTACTGCTGAATCTTAAATAAACACTTCTGTGTCAAAATCACGCAAATTGTATGAAAACGGCAAGCATGTTGTAACCGCGATTGACAATTATTTGTGTCAATTTTAAAAATGAAAATTAATCTGCGTGATAAAAACTGATGTGTTACTTGTACAAGAGTCGTGACTGGTAGTGCGCATTCATACATACATACATACATCGCGGAACACTTTCATTATCAACCACAAAACGATGGCAAGGTGAAAAGTCACTTGGGTGACGTCAGGTAAATAACGATAACATAAATAGGGACGAGATCATACAAAAAATCGGAGGGACGCGGGTTACTTCATCTCAATAGCCAACAGTTCTGTAACTTAAAATATACAAGTTATCAAATTACATGTACAAGATCTCTTTGTAACAATATAAATAGACTATAATACACAGAAAAGTGTTATTAACTTATCATAGAAATATTGTACATGTACGATGAACGTGAACCCTAAGTTAAAGTGGGCTGATCTAACACGCCATAGGCGGTACCTGCTGCCACAATATTACTACACAATTTATATCACAAAAAAAATAACTCTAAGCCAGAAGTTATTGGCTGAAATCCCGCTATATGTACCTTTTTCATAACTAAACGTTATCCTGTGATCATCAGCAAGAAAAGGTCGACATGGATATAATACACACATAAACAGACAAATTCATGTCGACATGAAAGGGGACGCTTTTTGATTCGTGTTATTATCCAACAATTTAACTACTGTACCTTTCCAAGTTAACAGTACACACAGGGCCGTAGAGAGCGATCACGGGCCCTGGGGTAAGAAACATCCGGGCCTCTCCCAGTTCTTGTTCAAAAAAAATTTTTCTTTTATAAAATTATATATTCCCGGTTCCCCCCCGTTGGGCCTGAGTATACATAATTACTTACACTTTTCTCTGAAAATGTTCAAGGTAACAGTTGACCATACTACACAGGAAAAAGTTATTAAAGGTGTATAGTATAACGACTGCAATCCTCTACTTTTAAGTCGAATGACCAAATCCGAGTTCCCCGAGGTGCCAAAAGCTCCTTTTCTGCTTATAATAAACAGAACAAGCTACACGTTTACCTCTGATAATTGATATACGATCATGGTGTTCAATCGTCAACATAGGACGAATTAACTCTATATACCTCATTGAACACGGAAGACTCATCCTTAAAACATTTTTTTTTTAAATCCGTGACGAATTCATGGTTTGGTGATATAAATACAGTCTCGACTTGCAAAGAAAATCGAGGACAAATATCTGTATTTTTATCATCGTCGTCAACCCATGCATCACCCTTATTCGTTCATTGATTTGCTCTGCATTTATCGCTTGGCGCCCTAAAAGTTAGGCGAGCATTATAATTCATAAAATCCACGGCTTTAATATTCCGAAATATTTGTCAAAGAAACCATTACAATATTTATCCCCATGTTGTTGGGGTTTTTTTATGAGTTATGTATCACATATTTCCAAGGAAGGAATTGTTTACAAGGAACCCAAAAAGGAAAAAAAGCCTAAGTAAACCGAATGTCTTCTTCTACTGAAAACCATAGATCCTAATCTGTCTTTTAAAGTTATGGATAATTAATGAATAGTGACATAAAACGATCATGTTTCTGTTATTCTACATTTATTTTTCTTCATTCAACCTTAGTGAGGTTGTCGAATAAAATCTATGTTTCACCGATGCAGTAAAACATCTATGTATCCTCTTAAAATTTAATTACAAATAACACATAACTGCTCCAAGGTTGAATAATGGGATAAGTATATTGTTCACCTACCACCTGGTTATATAAACCACTCTCCCACACAACTTCAGGTGTTAATCTTAACAGTAGCGCACTAACCGAAGGGGGGGGGACGGGGCGGTTCCCCCAGTTCCCCCGGGCGCCAGAGGCATGAGGCGCCAAAAGTACGGCGTCAGAGATCATGAGACGCCCAAACCCCTTTGGACCTTCATCGTCTCCACGGGCGCAATTTACCAGTAGTACGCCACTGAATCTTAAAATTTCTTTAGCTTATTAACAGCATTGCTTGACTTTGCTCTTAAGTCGGTCTGTCTTTGTGTAAGTATGTGAGTGTGCGTGCGTGCATGCGTGTGTGTGCCACATGTCCGAGAATGACAAAAATGATAGGTTTATTTATTACTTGTAAATTTAATGCCTTTTCTATAAAATGAGGTGTTTTAGCTTGGGTGCGTAAGCAAATCAAAACAAATCAAAGCAGAATGACTCTAAAAATCCTACACGATAAATTTATTACACATTCTTATAATATAATGAACGTATATAAATCAAACCAAAGTTATATGTATTCACAGATATATAAATCCACGTAGAAATTTATATTCACGAGCAAAAAGATTCATAAACCATTAAGCGCGGATTATACTCATAAACCCAACTTAACGTGACTACACATCGCAGATGTTATTTTGAATCTATATCTAAACTATACTCTCTCTCTCTCTCTCTCTCTCTCTCTCTCTCTCTCTCTCTCTCTCTCTACCTACCTATCAAGCTAGCGAGTTAGCATTAAACGGAATAGCCATCTACGAGAGAGAGAGAGAGAGAGAGAGAGAGAGAGAGAGAGAGAGAGAGAGAGAGAGAAAGAGAAATAACCTACTGAGATTTCTACTTGCGTACGCCTATCCAGGTATTCCAGGTACAGAAACAAAACACTCAGGTGCAAACTTCTTGAGCTCTCCTATACCACCTGATCACTAGAACTGTCAGTATACTATTACCCCGAACTGTCACCCAGCTTTTCTTTCTGCAGTAAATATTACAACTACCTGGTCTCCACCCGTGTACAGTGGTTTACCCTTCCCTGATCGATGTACTTGCGGTTCGCATTAGCAGAGTGTGATAAATAACTTGTATTTGGGTCATTTATGAAGACAGTTTTATGGCAGAATCTTTTAGAATTTCTGCTGACCCTTTTGCTCGAAAATGTTCACAATTTTCAGTTGAAAGGCCATGTTGATCTCGCCTAAAGTGCAACCAGAAAGGAAATCGAAACGCAACGCGTCGTGACAAATACATCTTCTAGCAGCCGATTCATTGAATATACAAAGGTAGCTAGGACGTACCCTTGTTGATAACGCTTAAATAAACGTATGCATATTGTAACTGAGGATAGAGCGGATTTTAGGATTCCTTGACTGTGTATGAATTGTGAAGCGGTAAAGGCGATTTAACTCTTCAATGTTTCTTTCATTTTTCACGGAGAAATGCCAAATGGAGATTATGGAGGTGTTTTTGAGTTAATGCCGGGTCGCCCTCCTACATGAAAAGAAGCCAGCAGTGGATCTTCTTTGAGTACCAGTCTAGCAACCATGATCCTTCAAACTGCACATCCTGGCTGTATGATTTGATATACAAATGTGGAAATGACAAATCAAGCAAAGTATACTACACTTGACCGAATCTATCTGAATTTCCGCTAAAGTGAATGTATGTACGTAAAATAGCGTTTATGTGATTGTTTGAGGAATGATTTAATATGATCATTTGATACCTCCACCAAGATGGCTATTAAACACAGATTTTGAGACAGATATAATATGTATTTACAAAAAAACATTTAGTTGATTCGATATTTTCTGATAAATGATGCAGTTTATTCTGTATATTTTCTAAGTGTAGTTCTTAGCACAAGCAATGTCTGAATAAAAGAGAAAAACATTTCTATTTTGATTAATTAGCACTCCTGATGATTTTTATGCTGCTCTGTCAAAAACAAGATATGCTTACTAAATAAGTCGAAAAATGATCCAGAGTTCTGCAATGTAACCTGAAGAAGACGGTCACATCATGTGGCGCAGATTTATATCATGCAACCTGAAGAAGACGATCACATCATGTGGCACAATGTTCTACCATAACAACCTGAAGAAGACGGTCACAACATATGGCACAGATTTCTATCATGCAACATGAAGAAGACGGTCACATCATGTGGCACGGTATTCTATCATAACAACCTGAAGAAGACGGTCACATTATGTGGCACAGGGTTATATCATAAAAACTTGAAAAGACGTTCACATCATGTGGCAGAGTTCTAACATAACAACCTGAAGAAGACAGAACATGTGGCACAGAGATCTACCATATAAACTAAATACGATATTCACATCAAGTGGCACGGTGTTCTATCTTAACAACCTAAAGAAGACATGTCATGTGGAATACTTCTACCCTGACAACCTAGATCACATCATGTGCCACACAGTTCTATCATAACAACTTATACAAGACGGCAACATCATGTGGCATCAGAGTTCTATCATGCAATCGATACAAGACGGTCACGTCAAAGCTGAAGCGGGGCCCCGCGGGGCCCAGTAGTCTAAGGCGCTCGCCCTTTACCTATCACTGTCATCTCACCTCTGTCCGCGTGGGTTCGAGTCTCGGGTTCAGACAAAGTGGGTATGTGAGAAAGCATACCAGCACCTCCCTGTGGGCCGGCGATTCTTCTCGGGGTTTTATCAGGATGTTCCAATTATCATGTGATGGAAAATGGCATTAAGCTCCACAAAAACCAAATCATTGCTGAAGCATTACTCAGCGGGTTCAGTGATTTGCTGATTTTGTTTTAAAAACGTCCAATTTCATTTGTATGAATACATCATGATGTTTTTTATTTTTTTTTTGTGCTTCAAAAATAGTGTCAACTAATATAATTTTGTAATGTTCTGTAGAATTATTGTGTGAGAAATTAATAAGGCCTTAAGATTTAACTGTTATGATGTTTTGCCTTACATTCATGCAGAATGACTTGAAGACACTCCGATATTTTATTGATTGAAGTTTTTTCATAGTCATGCCAGCTTCCGGTGTTGTTTTCCATAATGTCCATTTTGGGGCCATTCGTTTCATTAGGCACGTGTGCATCTACATTTTAAAATTCAGAAAAACAAAAGATTTCACCCGAAACAGTTCTCCACTGGAACGACCGGTATCCTGTTTGGAACGCAGGCGTGAGAATGTGAAATGTGCCGCAGAAAAATAACGTTTCCACTTCATTTAAATCGAATCTCGAAGAAAATAATACTTTAATCCTTGCCTTATTTCTCCGTCCAGATTTGATGAAAAATGGCTTTTTAACTGTCTAGATCAGAGGGTGTATGTCTGCGGGCCCACGGGGTTTGATAATGCCCTCATTGACGGTTTCAAGTGCCCATTATCCCGCGTGAGTGGTATGTCAGGGCCTAGTCAAACACTCAACTCCGACCTCAAGTAGCGAGACCTTGTCATGCTGTTAATACCGCTGTTACATTTATTTATTTATTTATTTATTTTTTAAAACCAAATCATGTAGCTGTAGTTGAAAACGTGATATTCCCATTAATTGAATAGCAAAATAAAAAAATGACTTTTTTTGTATTAAATAGTGTAATACATCCTAAATTGCCTGTAATAACTAACACTTCCAGCTCATCATTTGCAGAAATTCAAGAATAAAACGAGAACAAATGTTTGCTGATAAATATCTATTAAACGATCAGACGTATTTATTTTTATAAGATTATATGACATTGAAACAAACGTCAACATCCATAAGTATTGTTTGTAACACCATCAGTTGTGCCAAATTCAAACCAATCGTTCTTCTTGGATTTTTTGCTCACGATTATCTAAGTTGAAATTATACATTTATTTCGATAAATACAACAAAGAGAAGCAAAAGAAATTATATCAAATGCTTAAATGTGTGAAAAGCTGGGCGCGCACTTTGGCTAAAATTTCCGTGCCCAGTGATACAGTATACTTGTAATTACCACTCGTATAATTAGCACGTACATCGGAAATCAAAAGCGGTGATCTCTGTTTGATCCCTTTGACTCCTTAATAACGGGACTCTCTCTCTCTCTCTCTCTCTCTCTCTCACACACACACACACACACACACACACACGCACACACACACACATGGGCGCCCGCAGCATGGGTCGGGGGGGGTCATGTGACCCCCCCCCCGAAATCATACTGCAAATATATATATATATATATATATATATATATATATATATATATATATATATATATATATATAAATTCCGACAAGTTTAATCATGCAAATGAAGCTGAAAATATGTCACAAGATTCTGTTCAAAACGCATAATAAATATTGGCTTTAGTTTCATACTGCTTCTTATACTAATTCTCTCGGCCGTGACTGACTGACCCCCTCCCCCCCCCCATGAAAATCCTGATCCCTCCTTGTACAAAGTCCTGACCCCC
>JAECUM010095005.1:0-11576 GCA_016617855.1 Megalonaias nervosa | reverse complement strand
ATCCTTCTTCATAAATATCCTAATAACATTCTCAGCCATCAGTATATTTCAATATTTTATCTTACATACAAACCTATGTGTTATTACATTTTCCAATTTCGTTTTCAGCGATTTATGTTTCTACATATATAATTTGTGACATTTCATCATGCTTAGGTTTTTCTTACATAAATACCTCAAGTAACTTATGTTCTTCTGAAAACGGCGCCGAGATCAGGACCCATAATGATGGGTAAGGAATTAAATAAAAACAAATCGTATATGCTCAGACATTCAAAAAGATGACAGAGAGGCCACCTAAAGTTTCTGTCCACCTTTCCAATAGTTATATGTCATGGCTGCTTTTTATTGCACATAATACGGTATTTAAAGTATAACCAACAAGATGTGCATGTCTAAATTGCTGGATGGTCTATAAACGAGACCTTTGAAAAGTCTTCATTTCTGTGACTTAGAAGGATGCCAACTTTGAATAGCGAAGCCAGCAAAATTGTATTGCCACATTTGAAGACTTTGGCCGCGAAAGCTGAAGTTGATATGTTGGCTCTTACAAATAACATGTGGAATAGGACCATCATGATTAAGGAACTCGGTTTGGTAAAGATTAGGTTATCTTCATTTCTATGTAACTTGTCAGTATTGCTTATATTTGTAATACTAAATAATTGCGACAGCTATTTGTTGTATCTAGAAAATTTGTATAAACTGAATCGCTAGACTTTCCACAATCCTTGTGCACAACTGTTTCAACCATTCAAGGAATGCCCTGCGGCATCGTTATGCTAACGATAACACTCTTTTGTATACTCACCTTCTCATTATTTATTTATTTATTTATTTTTTTTTTTTTTCATTCTTCTAGGCAACTGTTTGATATTACGTTCAGTACATGCACAACAAATACTTGTCAAGTTCGTTTAACATGATAAGATATTGGGTTCAATCAATGCGCAACCAATTACTGGCAGAGTCCGTTTAATTGTATAGGATATCGGGTTCACTCCATGCACAATCAACATTTGTGAACTCAATTTAATACACAATAATACATTGTAATATATTGGCCACGATTTGAAGGATCCGTTTACCCATAAAAAGATCATCTCTGCACAATTAAGCTGTCACTTTTTCATCTACATGTGTCATACAGTTAAAGGCTATGTGAGAGGTTCAATGACGATCGCACAGTATACACAGAATGAACTGACAATGCTATACCTGCGATTGGTTTAGAGTTCATTCAGACGTGTGTGTGTGTTTGTGATTTGAATTTGTAACGTAGCTTTAACAATTTTTCAGCCATATCGCTACGATGTCTGCAGTGTGGCAGTTTATAGTCTAGCACTGGGGCATCATGTCGCAGACATGTACCATGATGTCCCACCCTGTCACATTATCCTGACACCAGACCGACCAGTCCTAAAACTAATCTCTTAATGCTGAGCGCCAAGCGAGGCAGCTGTTAGTACCATGTTTATAAGTCTTTGGTATGACTCGGCCGGGGTTCGAACCCGCGACCTCCCGCATCCGAGGTAGACGCTCTAACCACTAGGCCACTGGAGCGGTCATTCAAACGTAGTTCACAGACCAATGCTGTTGTTATATATTGCCACTGACTGTGAGATTCGTAGAACAGTCATCTTCGCTAGCCAAGGTTCCAATATGTTAACCCTAGCTACTCCTTGGCGGATCGATCAGATATTTCGGTGCTTCGGGTCTGTGAATTTCACCGCATCCAATCAAAATCAAGATGCTCAAATGTGAACACTTTTCCTACATGATCGCGAGCGAGCACAACTGGAATGGACTCATAAAAAAGCAAATCTCCAATGCCGGTCCGTGTTTGTAGAAATAGATCCTTTCCCTCAAATACACCTGTAATGGCTTCTCTCTGGTTCGTAGTCATAATTTCGATGTTAAACTTATAAAGTATCCTTTTCAAATCAATCGCCTCTACCTCTTCGACTGGTGCACAAGTACCGCTGTTATACGCTGTTGGTTAGTTGACATTACATACTAAGGGAGGCAACTATGAAATCCAATAGATGTCGGTAGGACAAAGCACTGAAATATCTGATCAATTCGCCCAGGTTAACGTATCGGAGCCTTGGCTAGCGAAGATGAAGAACAGTGAGATAATTATGAAGATGTATGTAGATTTAAAATTTATTTTGGCGTCTTACATTTGACCTTGAGATGCAACCATAACCTGACCTTTGAGATAAAAGTGACAACATTGTCTTCCAGATTTCTTCTAAAATAGGCTTCCCAATGGTACATGTTGCCAACTTTCCTCATGTCCTTCTCACGGAAGTACAACTGACCCTAGGCAAAACTTATGGGCGACTCGTTTGTATACATTTGAGCGGTGTTAGCCATTGATTGCGTATATGGGTCTATTCTTAAGTGATCCAACTACAGTTCCGCAAGTCATTGTTTTGTGGCCCACGCTCATACAAAAAGTCACTTTTATAATTATAGTATAGTTACTATATATATATATATATATATATATATATATATATATATATATATGTATATATATATAGTATATATATATATATATATATATATATATATATATATATATATATATATATATATATAATGTATGGCCCACGAACTTCACATTTTTGGTGGATGTGGCCACGGTGTTGAAGATGATGGGCCACGAACATTTAAGACGAGGTTAGTAAACAGTAAATATACCACCACCATTGATACGGAACCACAATTATTTCACGAGTCGTACGTGTCACATCTAAAGGCGACTCCATGGCACTCCTCCATGGCTCTCCCTGGTCTACACAAACATTTAACACGAGGTTAGTACAAAGTAATATACGACCACCATTGACACGGAACCGCAATTATTTCACGAGTCGTACGTGTCACTTCAAAAGGCGAATCCATGGCATTCCGTGCGCCTATTTACATTACACAATAGACTCGTCGGATGTGTTAGTTTACGTCATATTATCCTCGTGGAGCTATACTAAGCGTATACCCATATCGGAACGGGATTTACCTTGTGGTTTACATACTTACCTTTTTGGACGAATATAGACAAAACCATAAATACAGTTCAGTACACTTTATCCTTTCGGTCTGTTTCCACATATGTCCTAATTTGCTTCAGTTTCTACCCTAGTTTTGCATTTTGCCAACGCATACCTACATTAAATAACCAAATTCTTTAGAATATTGTTCACGTGCAAACCACAAACAATAATGATACATTTTTCCAATGGCGTAACTTAAAATTCTGCCATTCCTTCCGCAAAATGCCCCTGCCCCCCTTAATAAAAAAGTTATAATAAAAATAACCATGACAAATAAATGCATAAATAAATAAATAAAAATTTGGACTTTTTGTTACCTCTTCTATCCCCTCCCTACCGGATGGTTATGCCTCTGAATGGTTCTCCTTATTATAAATTTCCCTTGGTCATTTTCTACTTTAACCAGTAATTTAGCACTACACACGGTGATTTAATATAGAGAGGCAGATAAAGAAAAAAGTGTGAGGATAGGTTTTAAAGGATTTTTTTTGACCATATATATATATATATATATATATATATATATATATATATATATATATATATATACACACACACAAGGAAGTTTCCTTCTCCAGCTCCATTTATCCATTTTTAAATTGAACTCAGAAATAAAGCATCATCTTCTTTTACTTTTCTAATTATCCATCGTACCCTTTCCCCTGCCCCTCCCCAATCTCGCAGAAAATTTTATTTAACGCTCCCAAACCCCAAACCCCTCTCATGCATATGTACAAGTCTTACATCTGCATTCACAGTGGCAACGATGTAGAGACACTATGACAAACTGACGCTTAGTGACAAAGTAACCAACATTTTATTTTTGAGGGTGGGAGGTTTTGTTCCGGGATTTTTTTTATTGTTACATTAAGATAGTTTTTAGAAAAACTAAATTAAGGGGGTTCGTTTCTGCAATTTGGACCAATAATATTTTTAAAGCTATTTGTCGACCATATATTTGTTTAAAATCACAGCATTCATCCCCACCCGACATACACACAAATTAAATGGTCGTTCCCTTGGTAAACACAAATATATACAGCAATAATGTAGAGACCAATATTATATCATCTGAATATGTGCGTCTGTGTTCTTTTTTCCGGTAATCTTTGCGCCCGTGTTTGTATTTTGTCTTATTTCAATACAATGTGCGGCTGATTTGTCTTATTTCCGTTTATTTAGTTCGACGTCAAGTCGTTTGTTTTCTTACATATGTCATTAACACAGACGAAATGTCGTACGAGAGAATCAAAGCATATAGGTATTAGTAACATGATATAACGATTTAGAGTATCACCAACATTTTCGATCTCTGCAAAGTTATACTGAAGAAAATCAAAACTTTATGTGCGTTTATTAAGATGATAATATTGAGAGAATGGATACTAGGTAATTGGCAAAATTTCAAATCGACGGTTTCATTTAAGTTATATCTGAGATGCAGCCCCAACTCCACCCAACCACACTTACACACATACACACGCATTTTGGCAGTTAATAATATAGTGAAATTCTTGAAAACAAGGGAGAATATATGTTGTTATTGTTGGCCTGGGGACCGTTTCACTAAAGTGCGTAAGCTGTGCGTAACGTACGTCTGGCGTAAGTTACACAAATGACCTTGCTTAAACAGAATCTACCCGTTTCACTAGCGTTCCGTAAACTGCGCATTAACGTAAGTACTGCGTAACTTAAGGCCGGATTATCCATAGGGCAAAGTGGGCAACGTGCCCACAGTCCCCGAGGCTCAAGGGGCCCTGTATATTATCGTCTGATTTCACAGGCAGTGGGCCCCTATGTTGGCTGTGCCCAGGGCCCCCAAAGGCCTTAATCCGGCCCTTGAAAAGACTGTGTTACCCGCAGACGAGTAAACACAGTGGACATGGAACCATGTGTGTGTAAAATGTAATTATCAAGCACATTTCCCGAACTGTAGAGGTAAATGATCTACCCAACCGTTCTGTCGAGTGTTGCATTTCGGTCTTATTTATTTCCTTCTGGCTTCTCCTGGAGTCATTCTGCGTGCAGCAACATTTATCTTTACCATAAGCTGAGACAAATGTTGATTACATTTTCAGTTCCGTTGAGTAAAATTTGACATCTTCTCAATACCAAACTTTTTTTTTTTTTAAATTTTGTACATTGCATATGTATAATTAATGAACAGAAAGTTTATACCTTTCTGGGACTAATTGAAAGCTGATATGTTTTTCAATGAACTTTTTATGTTCTTGTTCTTTAAAACTGTTTATTTAAATCCATAACACAGAAGGAATGAAAAAGAAGGTACAAATATTTTATTATGTATCCTTTAAACATGAGAAAATTGCATTCTTTCCTAATTTCAAGGTATCTTATATGTTTATAAAAAATAACAAACAAATAAACAAACAAAAGTCCTCACAGAAAAGGCATCACTGTTTTGTCATAATCACTAGATGTTCTTAGGTTGAATCGATAAGCATATCAGAGGAGAACTTGAAGGAAAGTCCCCTGGATTCAATCATCTCCTTATATTTCTCCTTGATGTATTCCAGCTCCAGCCATTCCACTTCTGTTAGACTACAGCAGGTTATGTTTAGCTGTTCCAGATCTACAAATACATGTAAAATAACCACATTAGTATATTAAATTCTCTATCTTTCCTTCCTTCCTTCCGCACGCTCCCCTCTCTCTTTCTCTGACACGCACATGCACACACACGCACGCACACACGTTTGCTTGTCCTACATTTACAGAGGAGGGGCGGTGGCTCAGTGGTTAATGTGTTCGAGACCAGAAGAGAGCTGTTTTGATTTGCACCATCAGATCAACCCCGATCGGCTGCCGTGGTGTGACCTTGGGCAAGGCACTTTACTTGCCCCGGCACTGTATAGCCTTAATAGAATTGCAGTACTATAAAACATACACTCACTTGCAAGTACACTTGGACTTAAAGGATGCATGTAGTTACACTTACCTCCAGCAAGAAATGTTTTTCACAACTTTTGGCAACACTTTGGACCATGTTGAGGGGGGGGGGTCACATGGTTGATTTAATTCTTTATTGGAAAAAAATTCTGTTGAAACTTAAAACTAAAATCATAAATAAAATTATTAGTGGCCACAGTTACCATATTCATTTATCCACAAAACACTGAGTGTTCGCAGTCTAGACCTCTATTCTGAGTGGTATTTCCTCGAGTGACATTTTTCATCAGAAGATTTTTGTGTGTTTTCATGTTCACGTCATGTACCGATTTTTTTCCGCATTATACGGAATTTTGGCTATAAAGGCGGCAATATAAAGGGATAGAAATACGTTATTTGAAATTTGCATTGTTAAATTTGCAACTTCTGTTGGTCTGATATATATGTTTAATTTTTTAAATTAAAATTCTCTTTTAAGAAAATCTTGCGAATTGGGGGATTAAATAAATAAATAAATACAAAACACCATCTGTCATCTCAATTTCACCGACTTCCTAATTGATTTCTTTAAAATGCACATTTTCACCCCTACCTGTGGATAAAAGTAAAACAAAAATATTTTCAAAATTCTTTTTTGGGAAAATTGATATGGTCAGCCTGGATATTTTATAATGGTATTTTATAATGGTTCATAACAGTCAAAACGGAATATTTGAGTGGCATATACCTATTAGTCATAGTCACCAAGTTCCATATTGATTAAAGATGTATATGAAGATTTATGCGCTTGTAGTAGATAACTTTAATGTGTGTATCCCCGGGGCACGGAAGACACCTCTCTTCTGAAATGTTACTTTCCCTTATGAACAAACGCCCCCTACCAGCTCGAAGTTATAGAATAGACACGATGGATGCTCCTGCATGCTGTAAGAGGCGACGAATGGAGGCAATCAGTTTGCCCTGTGTTGTGTCACGTTTGATGTTCCGGCTGCGAAGATCATGGACAGTTTAAAAGAATGTGTTTCATATGACCATGGACAGATCATCAATACAACACAGGGCAAACTTTTAAGAAATATTAAAACTGGAGTATATTATTCAAACATTTTGCCCTCTGTGGGCGCTATCTTGTTCTGTGTGCCTTTTCGGGGTCTCTAAAATTAATCGGCACTGCATATTTATAATTGTGCTGAAGTGCCGATAAACTACATACATACATACATACATACATACATACAAACTGAGGTGCGAACATGTATATACAAAAGTTTAAGTGCAGATAGCTACCATTGGGTAAATTGTACATGTACATACATATCTGTTTACATAAATTTACATCTGAGTACAGATACATAAATGTACCTAGCAGTGAGCAGTGGTAAATATATATATATATATATATATATATATATATATATATATATATATATATTATATATATATATATATATAGATATATATATATATATGAAATGACTACAAATGCGTGCTATACAGGTAAATATACATGGGATTGAAACTTTATGTTAACATTAATACTGTCTAAAGTATGTCTAACATTTTTATTTTTAAATCTATTATATATATATATATGTATATATATATATATATATATATATATATATATATATATATATATATATATATATATATATATATATATATATAAGTTGTTTTTCAAGTCAGGATAGATGTAATTAGATTTTGTACAAGTTGTAAATAATTGTGTAATTTTACCCTATTTGCTTTGTAATTTCAAATTTGAAGAAAACAGACGAAAAGAAAAAAGGAAAGTATACTCATTATGTATAACCCAGTTGGCAAGTCAGTGACGTCATTCTCACAACATTGACGGCCATCCCATAACAGCTACTTTGTAAACTAACCCCCCCGGTCCCCTAAATTGCAATGATTGGTTGATTTGTTCAAATGATAATAATAATAATAATAATAATAATAATAATAATAACGCCTAATCTTTAGAAGCTCTAAGCGCTTTACGCTATTTTATAACACACATAAAACATATACATCGCCAAAATTACAAACACAAACATTATGAAATTACCAAACAAAAACATGCTGACAAAAATTAATGAAGTAATTGTTATTAAGTCTTTAAGTCTGTTCTTCTAGTCAAAATTGGTGAGTTTTGAGAGCCATCTTCAATGAAATCAAAGTGTCCTTGTGTCTAAGAGCTATTGCCAATTCGTTATACATAGCTGGGCCCTTGTACGCAAAAGAACGTCGTCCGTATGACTTCGTTTTAACAGTCGGAACAATGAGAATGCGAATGTCGGAAGAGGAGCATAAGTTTCTAGATCGGGTGTACACATGGGTGAGGTCAGATAGCTATTATCACTTTATGATCTTAAAATAAACAATAGAAAAGTGTGAGAAGCAATAAGCTTTGTAAACTTCAACAAATAATATATTTCCCTTGAATACAAAGTGAAAATGTAAAAAGAACTTAAGGTATTGCGAATTAAATTCCAAATGATTCTAGAATTACCAACACAAGTCCTAATGAATATAATTCTAAATAAATTTTAGTGGTATTCCAATGAATTTCCAACACTGAAAGTGTTGATGTGCCTGTAGTGGCCGGTAGTCTCTAATGTGCTACTATACCAATGACATGAATTATAATATTGTGCCAAGTCTTTTGTTGAATCACAGTAATATAATCCAAGGTTTCCTTGTTTGAATTCACTATCATTCCAAGTTAATGTCTCTTTCTAAGAGCATTATAGAGCACTTTTTATTTCCATAAAAGAATAATTTGAATTAAATAATTCAAAATCAAATCAAAATACTGAACACAATAATGATTGATTTCAGCCCAGATGTTATCACAGGAATAAATAATTTTTCCAGTAAACAAGAATATATAAACAAGACTAAAAAAAAAAAAAAAAAAAAAAAGAGATAAAGAAGTACCAGGATGAGGGCCAAAAGTCCACATCTAGAACAATCTAAGTTATAATTTGAAGGTCTGTTACTAAAATTATACTAAAGAACATGATAAACATAATGTCCTTGACTCAGATTGAGGTAACGATCCTAATATTTAACCTACACTCACCGAGAAATATAAATTATGTATTAGTTGTTTACAGAATATGTTCATTACATGTTGGTGTAATTAGAGCGTACTGTCGAAAGTGACACCTAAGGTTCGTACTGACTGTGTAAATTTAATGTTAGCATTGCTGATACTTATTGTTTGAGGTAAAGGATGTGAATCAGAATGTCTTGGCGTGGTGATCAAGATGACTTCAGTTTTATCATCATTCATCTGCAGTTTGTCACATGTCACCCAGGGCTTTACATCGGAAATGCACCTCTCTATGCTTTGGATGGTAGCCTCAGCTTCAGTTGGGCAGCTAGATTTGTATATTTCAGTGTCATCAGCGTAGAATTGGTGAGACATCGGATGTCGATCTGTGACACTTGAGAGCGACTAAGTGTATAGAATGAAATGAACGGGGCCTAGGCCAGAACCTTGTAGAACACCAAAATATAGATCAACTAGCCTGGAATGTTTATTATTTACGGACACAATTTGTGCCCTGCTGACTAACAGGGACTTGAACCATACTTGGGCTGTATCGTAAATACGAAATACATACTGGAGACGGTGAAGACATACATCATGGTATATGATGTCAAATGCCACAGACAAGTCAAAGAGGGTGAGATCTGTAATCTTCCTACTATCCAAAGCTGAGAGAAGGTCGTTAACTACTCTCAGGAGGGTGGTTTCAGTCCTTTGGAGAGGGCGATATGAAGAGCGTACACTGCTGAAAGGACTATTTGAATTCAGATGATATACAAGTTGGGATAAAACAACTTTTTCTAAGAGTTTTGAAATGAATGATAGGTTTGAAACAGGACGGTAGTTCTTTAAATCGCAAGGTTCAAGTGTTGGTTTCCTCAACAGAGGTTTTACAATGGCAGTTTTGAAAAATGAGTTTCCTGGGTGAGAGAGAAGTATCGACATATTTTGTGTATCATAGGAACACAGTACGGCGATTAAGCATTTTAACTAAAGATAGGGGATTATAGTTATCTGTGGTCTCACGAGCACCGGAAGTTTTACGCAATTGTAACCAATTATTTCTACCCCCACTTCAACCATTGTATTGTTTTGTTGTTGCTGTATTTTTGTCTATTTATTTTTAATATTACATATATGGGGGCTCTCTACAGATATTATATACTTCTAAAAGAGCGATGTGTGTACGGTGAATGCACAGTGGACAGCATGTTGGCATTTCTCTGTGTTACTTTCATTTACCGTGGCTGAAATTTCTTCGGACATTTTGCTTGTGGAAATTTTTGTACATGATCGTAGCACAGCGCTAGCCAAAATGGCTGATGTTATTTTCTCGAAACGTCAGCCTGAATTAGTCTAAAGTACTACATCTTTAGCAGGTATTAAAATAGGGAAAACTAATATTAATAGACTAGATAATATCTGCTTTTGAATGTGCAATGAATCAATTGCAAAGTATATAAAAAGTTAAAAAGTTTTCGGCTCTCATCTTTCCAATCTACTTCTGAAGTCTCAAAAGTGAAAATGGCCAAGCGGAGTTAGCAGGATTTTTTCAAATGCGTGCACATCTAAATTAAGATAAAGCTGTATATTCTATAATTCAAATTACACCCATCACTCATACACCAAAATAAATTCAAAGTTCTTTTAGCAATGCCTAAGATACACAAGGTCTTTTAAACAGCTAACATAACGAGTGCTGAAAACCTGGAAAATTCGTTTTCTTTAAAAATCTAATTTTAAGCAAATTACGAAATTGTAGAACCCACCTAAATTATTCAAGCAAACACCCACCCACCCTCAAAAACGGGTATTGCAGAAAAGTGTCATAGTATTATAGTAAACATGGTTAGAGTCATAGTGACTCAAATGCTATGCGATATCTTTTCTTTTTATCGACTTTGTTTTATTAAATATGGTACATTTTAAATTAAGAAGATTTAGTAAGTTTCAGTTGCAAATCATAGCAACCAAATTTTACATGTGTGAGCTATTTTCGAGGCACAAGTTCATTATTAATAAATGATTGAAAAGTTTGATGTAAAGTTTTAAGATTTTAATATTGCTTTCTTTCCTGCTACACATATCACGTTTTGTGGTACCACCGTATGTAATTTACATAAAATTCATTCCTAGACATGAAGAGAAGCATCCAGGTTTAGGCCTGGTATAATGGCGTCTACACCACTGTATGTAATTTACATAAAATTCATTCCTAGACATGAAGAGAAGCATCCAGGTTTAGGCCTGGTATAATGGCGTCTACCATTTTGGATTGCCTTCTAACTCTACAGTCTTGCTATTATTTCGTTCAGTGAAGAGAGTCGGATACTAATAAGTAAATACATTAATATCTGCATGTTTTATGGATAGTATGGCTGCAGTACTGATGAATATCTGATTATCTGTAAGCAATTCATGCTTAGGTGGCAGAGGATATTTGTCCTATGTCAAATTTCGTAACTTAGGCTATCATGTGACTTTTTTACTGTTTCGGTGTGTGTGTGTGTGTGTGTGTGTGTGTGTGTGTGTGTGTTTAAATTGCT
>JAECUM010095003.1:0-14921 GCA_016617855.1 Megalonaias nervosa | reverse complement strand
GAAGCAGCACAATACGATGAAGGGTGACGCGACGAGATGTCAAAAAATGTTCAGCTATAGTAATGAAATGTGAAGAGAACGCAAGGAAAATACAAATCATCCACCAAGATCTATTGACGAACTATCTTAGTGAACTTTTAGTTTCCATACGCAAGTCCGACGACTAGATATAAGTCTGAAATGTAAAAGGAATTGTCTAATGTAGCCACCATCAAAATTAAATAAGGAAACCATGAATAGGTCTACATCGAAGATCTTAAAATTGCAATAAAAAATACAAATTGAGAGAGAGAGAGAGAGAGAGAGAGAGAGAGAGAGAGAGCACGTCATACCAATCTTTGATACATCAAGTGCATGAGCGTGTTCTGTTTAACGTAAACGGTGCACTTTTATTCTCTCTTCATAACATTGTTTTATACTGTACTTGGAATATCGTGAAACACAGAGACTTCAAAATGAGTTTCGGTCCCTATTTTTAAGGTATTACCCAAGAACGATGGGACTTAACAACACCCTGGGGGGCATTGATGAAGGTTGCTGATGAAGATGAGTAACTTTAGGGAAGAATCGCAAATCAAGCCGTCAGGAAAACAAGTTACCATACTCTCAAAGGCCGAAGTGTCACCAAATAAAATTACGCAGATAGCAGGACACAAATACATTTCATCACTTGTTTCTGGTATCAATATTTCTTTGTTTTTCTTCGGCTCCATACCATTTCATTCTCATTAGCAAGCTAAGTTTTGTTCACTAATAATGCGCGCTTTCATAGTTGTAAAATAGTGCATATTAATGAGTGGTGCTCAGGTTTCGTTCATAAATTAAAATCTGAAGAAAAAACATAATGTTATAGTTTCAATTGTATTATTCCTTTAATATAACAAAACGATTAATATGATTGTTTTTAAGTATATAATAAAAATGTTATTGATTGAGTATTGAAAAATACTGGGCCTTCTTTCATGTGGAGGACGATGTCCGAGCAAGCTCTGGCATCCTTTGCTATATGTACTTGGGACCAATATTTTTCATTACTCAGTCAATAACCTTTACATACCTGTCATATTCAACGCCTATAAGCATGTTGCTCTATATTTAGTTTAACATTCACGATTAGCGTCACTCGTGAATTCAGTAGAACTGAACGAAGTATCATCTTGTAAAGTATGCAATTTCGCATATACCTTACTTGCTCAGTTTGTAATTTTGTTAAAAGTTGTCTTTATCTTAATCTGAATCACAGTCTTGTTTTGCTGGATGTGACTTATCGCACACTAGCGGAGGCACTTAGCACAACTACAATTAGTTCTCATACTTATTAGCAATATATATATATATATATATATATATATATATATATATATATATATATATATGCCATTTGTGTATACAATTCAGACTTTTTGTACGGTAAGTAGCCAGTGGCAAGTCCATCTCGTTATCTTTCGATGGGTATTATGCACGAAAGATATCAACTTTGGCGGATTAATACTTAGTGACATGAATGAGGTGAAGAATGAGATGAAAAGAAGTGAAGACTAAGCAATCAATTAAGTCATATTGTAGTATGATTTAATGTTTTGGAATTCATTTTACTATTATCATTACCGACCACAACTGTACTTATAATAGAGAAAGTTTTATAGACATCGGGTTACAGATATGTGTGTAATATGACTGTCATTCAAGAGGTGGGTTTGACTGAAAGAATACCAATAGGGCATCCCCCCCCCCCCCTTAAATGGTTTCATGACATTTGCCATGTGCATTGTACACAAAAATATGTATTGCTCCTTGCAGCTTGCTTATTCTTCATCCAATAGGATAATTACAATGCAATAGCTTAATACGATCCCAGTGCTGTGATCTATTGCACATTAAATATAATATCAACTTTGCATATTTTAGCTCATTTAAATACATTTTTTTTGTCAAATTGATTTTCCCTGAACATTTAAATGACAGATTTTTAAGTTAATAATATACAACTTTACACTCATTAGGTACTACACGTGACACTTGACTATACCACACCCATCCACCGATTAATCCTAATCGTATTTACCAATAGCTCTTAATATAAAGTATAACTGAATTGGAACTGGAAAATGTGTTGGATTGTTGCTCACCTTGAAAATGATGATGATAGAATGTATTTGGGACTAATCCTGTTCAATGATATAACCACCATAACTGTCTACAGACTGCGTCTCAATACATTTAAAGGAAAGCTGTGCATTCGCATTCTTTTGTCCTCATGGAGTATTTGGAACTAATCCTGTTCAATGATATAACCAGAATAACCGTCTATAAGATTGCGTCTCAATACATTTAAAGGAATGCTGTGCGTTAGTGTTCTTTTGTCCTCATGGAGACAGTGCCTGAAATTATTAGTCAACTAATCAACTTACCAGCACTTTACGGGTTGTTTCAGTTTAGCAGCAAATGAATTTTAGTGACAAAACGTCACTTCAACTTTCAAGAATGAGTTATCAAACAATATCCAATTTGATTTGAAGAATCACGTCTGTTGCTTTTTTCAGTTGACTTGTTTGGAATAAACTTCCGAGGAAATAGGTTTTGACTGTCTGTCTTTGTGCTCCTTTTTTGATAGAGACTGTGAGTTTAAATTGGGTATAATATTTATCTCTTTAACGGCTTTATCGATGTTATCGATATTACACACCTTGTTACTATTGTCGAGAGAGAGAGAGAGAGAGAGAGAGAGAGAGAGAGAGAGAGAGAGAAAGAGTGGAGGTGTGATTTATATCCCTAATCTTGGACATTTTGACTATGAGGCTGTTTATTTGGAGAGGAGTAGGTTGTTTGGTTATTACAACCTTGATCATCTAGGAGTATATATGTATTTAAGTATGTATGGATGGATGGATGTGTGTTTATGTATGTATGTATGTATGCATGCATGTATGTATGTATGTACGTATGTATGTATGTATGTATGTATGTATGTATGTATGTATGTATGTATGTATGTCGGTGACCTAAGTGGTTACAGCGTCCACCTTGGATGCGGGAGGTTGCAGGTTCGAACCCCGGCCGATTCATTCCAAAGACTTTTAAAAATTGGTACTAACTGCTGCCTCGCTAGGCTATCAGCATTAAGAGGTTAGTGTTAGGACTGGTCGCCTGGTATCAGGATAATGTGACTGGCAGGGGCATCATGGTACATGTCTGTGGCATGATGGCCTAGTGCTAGACATCACTATAAACTGTCACACTGCAGACATCGTAGCGATATGACTGAAAAATTGTTAAGGCTATATTAAAAATCAAAATCAAACACACAAATCACTCATGTATATATGTATGAATGGATGGTGTGTGTGTGTGTGTGTGTGTGTGCTTAACTTTTGTCTATCCTTTGGGATGTTTCTCTTGCCTCTTGGGTAAAATACTTTAGTACAGTAAACGCTGTAATGAAAATAAGTGCACTCCTTTGGGATGTTTCTCTTGCCCCTTGATTAAAATACTTCACCTGAAGCTCACCGTATTGTACAATGACATGTATTATAATAACTTTCAGCTTTTTTCCTTTCTTTCCTTATATTTTATCTTTATTGAACATTGTTTTCATACACTAAATAACTTTTACCAAGTAATTTTATGGGGAGTTAAGTAAATAATAAATCTATGCAATAAGCAAGCAAATAAAACCAACAGTCAGGTTGAAAAAAAGTATTCACCAGAACAAATAAAAAAACATAGTTTAATTGGAAAATATTTTCAAACCACTACAATATTAAGAACTATCATCTTGCAATTGAAAAATATTCATGGTAAAGTGGAATTTATAAACAAGCATGTGTAATATTTACTTATGTACTGTGATTATAGACTTCTCCTATCTATTTTTCCTACGTGATAGAAATACAACAAGTGTTCTTTTTGTAACAGTTTATGTCATATAGTACATGTTACATTCTAATATCATTCTGTATCAATAGTCATCTGATACACTGCTGCAATTTATCAATAAGTTATTTATATAAATTTATCTCTATATCAATAAGAACAATCTAGAAATATTTTTTTAAAAGGTGAATTCTCTGTCAAAGTACCTGAAAACTTACTTGTACTCAAAACTTGACTGCATGGACAGAGTAAAATCATAGTTCTAGATAAGAATGGAATACACTAGTAATTTCACTCACTGGTTGTGAACTATTTTGTTTCCTACAAAAATTACATTGTATTTTGTAAACACTGTAAATAAAAGTTTATAATACCAGACTGAATTTTAATCACCTAGACTAATTTTCTTGCGTTATATGACTCTATCGGATCGAACATTCTCATAGTTATCAAGCACAGTGCATTCTGCTTATTTACATACAATTTGTCAAAAATAAAAGTAGTCATTAAAGTGGACAATCAAATAAATCTTCCCCACAAAGGTAAAAGTATGCGGTAATAATCATTCAGAGTGTCAATGTGTAATACAACACTTTGGACTAAACTGAACACAAGTAGAGTTGGATCATTTATTACATTTTAAATCTATTAAATGCTGGAATATTCTAATGAAATATACAAAATACATCAACAATAAATAAAGTGACTGTATATAACATACAGTGTATTAATTATTTACAAGTGTATGCAAGTCAACACTAAAACCAAACACATTTATGAGATTTCACATGACTATTTACTGGAACAAGAGTCCCTAAAAGGGACTGACACTCTACTGAGCAAAAAGAATTTCCAGTAATTCAAGATAAGACCATTTCTTCTTTTAAAATGTCAGGTGATGAAATAATCTCTGATGTTATTCAGCAATAACAAATGTTTCAAATTAGCTGCTATGGTGCATACTGGATGTTAACTTGGCACCACTTTTATATAGAACAAGACAAACTTCATTAGACGTCTTTGGTGAAAATTACATGTCATAACCATTGTCTCCTGGGGGAGATTAGTCACAACAAGATGTTTAAGACATTTTTCTTCCTGCATTGAATGCACAACTGGCTCAATTTTTATCTAGGACCAACTAGGTATCACAACAAGTGTACTGATAAACACCCCATGTTGTATAGCCATCCAATTAGGAGTCAAAGAGATGAAAATATTGTCAAGATATGACTAGCCATTCAGGAGGAGTAGCAATAAATATATTTTCAAGATGGCTACTGTAGCAGTAACATTGGATGTCAGATGTACATGATCTTCATTTAAGACCAACTAAATATCATAAAAAGTATTTCAATGTAAACCTTGTGATGATATGACCAACCATTCAGGAGTAAACTAAATATCATAAAAACGTATTTCAGTGTAAACCTTGTGATGATATGACCAACCATTCAGGAGTAAACTAAATATCATAAAAATGTAATTCAGTGTAAACCTTGGAATGATATGACCAACAATTCAGGAGTAAACTAAATATCATAAAAAGCATTTCAATGTAAACCTTGTGATGATATGACCAACCATTCAGGAGTAGCAATAAATACAAGATCTTTAAGATTGCTGCTGGCTAGCAACTATACTGAATGTCAGATCTGTTCCCTTTTCATACAAGACTAACTGGACCTCATAATTGGTCTTCTGGTGAAAGCCTGATGCCAATGATGAAAATGTGATGTCAGTGATAACAAGATTTAAAGATGACTGTATGGTGACCATACTGGATGTCAGATTGGCATTATCTAAATAGCTTAGGAGTAGCAATAACAAACATGCACTAATGGATAGATGGACAATGGACAGACGATGGAAACAGACCATCCCATAAGCTTTTCTGGTCTATGACCAGTAGAGTTAAAAACGCAGGCCCATGTCACACAAAAATAAATAAAATGTCTAAATCACCCTTAAAAATCCTTGAATTTACAGTCCATCATCTAGCATTGATTAGCTTGGTACAAAACCACATTATTGATTAGCTTGGTACAAAACCACCTTCTTGGTTAGCTTGGTACAAAACCACCTTATTGATTAGCTTGGTACAATACCACCTTATTGGTTTTAACATATTATTACAAGACACACTGTGTTAATACGTCACAATGCATGATGCACCTTATTGATTAGCTTGGTATAGTTGATTAGCATATCCCTTTAATAAATAACTGTGTGAATTTACAACGTTCTTTTAAACAAATCTTTTGATTCTGCTGTAAATATGTCCTAAACAATCAGATATAAATGAAACATACATATCCAAACTACTTAAGAGACAACTTCAATTCTCCTTTGCTCTTCTCTGCCTCTGGAGTCGCACTGCCTTAATCACAGTCACTGCAATGAACAATCATTCTGAACACACTGTCTTAACCACAGTCACGACAATGAACAATCATTCTGAACACACTGTCTTAACCACAGTCACGACAATGAACAATCATTCTGAACACACTGCCAAGTTTATCACAACAAAGTATGTTGCTGCATCTGGGGTTCATACACAGGCTGTTGACTCGCAATAGTTATACTGTAGGCCCCAGAGTCACTAGGTAAACTTGTAATAGGCATACAGTGGAATGTAGACTGGGACAACATGTCAGTGACATTGGTGGTACAGTCTGACTCACACTTGGATTCTGTGGCATGTGGGAGGAAAGACCAGTTGGGCCCTGGTATGCTGAAAAATGTAAAAATGTAAAGGACATCAGCAAAGAATGCATTATAATACTGGACATCATCCCTATTCCCCAATCTTTCATTCAAACATATCTCTCTTTTGATGCATGTATTTTTGATCCTGAAATATATTTTATCCATTCAATATTCTCTCTCATTCTTTTCTCCCAGCATCTAATATTTTAATATGTGCTTCATTTAGATTTCATTACGAAAGAAGTATATAACCAACTACACCTCTCCCTCAGTAACTCGCGCACAACGGGGTCCAAAAACATAGACTACACTATAAGCAAGGGCGCAAGTTACTGAGGGACCTCCCAAAAAATACACTAGACATCCAGAAAACCATTGGGCTGGAGTTTGATTGGGGTGGGAACTGCGCTGTTTATTTACTGAATCCTCGTTTTATAATTGCATTGGGAATAATTGTCAACAAAGCACTTTCTCTGATGTTGTTCGCTATTCTGTATAAATTACATTTATTTTCAAAATGGCTAACATCTGAACGATCGTCCAAGCGTTCAACCAATCTTACCATCGAAGCATCGGACGTGCCCCCCCTCCCCCCCAGATGTGACTCCCGACAACGCAGTCACCGTCTTCGAGCGTCTGTTTGGTACGTCCCCGACAGTGACTGTCCCCAAGAAAGCTGAGGCATTGGCAGCAGGAAATTGGGTGCGCATTGGCAAAACCAAACTCACTTTCGACAAAGGTTACTTACCCAATTGGACCACCGAATTGTTTCGTGTCACTGAAGGAGTACGTGGCCGTCATCCTCCCGTCTATAAATTGGAAGACATGAACGGAGAAGTGTTAAAAGGAACATTTTACTTACCCGAGTTACAACGTATGACTAAAAAAGAAGATGCAGTGTACGAGATCGAAAGCATGCTCGATCGAAGAACCCGAAAAGTAGGAAAAAATCGTGTCAAAGAAGTCAAAGTACGTTGGAAAGGATATCCTCCCAGTTTTGACTCTTGGATCGACGCTTCGCAAATCATTGACTATAAAAAGAAGTGACCATCATGCCCTTCAACACAGCCTCAGCTACTGCAGTGACCACTCCTTCGCCCAGTTCTTCTGTGCAAGATCTACAAAAGCAACTCGTGTGGGTGTGGTGTGGAGAACGTGTGCCTAAAACGCAAATCGTCATTTTTTGCCAGATCTTTGTGATGTATTGTGTCATCGGTGCTGCCATTGTCAATATGAGTTTGCAACAAGGAGACAAACAATTGTGGACCATTTTACTTAGCAGTTGCATCGGTTACCTTCTTCCCAATCCGTCCCTGAAATATTCCTCGAACGGGAGCCTTGCGCCCAACGTCAGCCCCCCTTCCAACAGTCACCAATCCAATCACAGCAATCCTCTTTTAGACACTCCTCTGACTTCCAGTGACCGTTCGGACACTTGAACTCTGGAATTATGAACAACCAATTTTACTTAACGTTACCCAGTGACAGTTTCATGGAGGTGTTTCTCAATAACACTTTGTGCTGTTACACGGCCAAATTACCTCAGGCCATCAAATTGGATCACGAAGCCCATTGGGAAGTGACCTTGCTGGAAATGATTCACCCTACAGAAATCAAAAACGTCATCGAAAATCAAAACACTTTTGCGGTAGAAGTTCATGACGAGCAATTGCAACAAGCCTTGGATGAACGCGGTAGTGTAGCTGACTATGAAATCACAAGACCCCAAAACTAATCGAACCACTTATCAGTTGAAAATTCTCTCAGGCTATTATTGTGTCACGATTGAATATCACAAAATATCTCGTCGCCTACTGATGAAATTCTCAGAGGACAAAGTATTGGCCATTACATTTTGTCCTGAATTCTATGACATTTTGGGTGGAGACACTAAGTTGATCAAGGTGAAAAACGAAATACCAACCATTACTAGAAACTTGGGTTTTACGAAATATTTTAGATTCCCTGTAGACATGAACCAAGGACTGAATTTGATCTTTGTTTACTCCGATGTGGCGGAGTATAACGTGGTGGGACACACCTCCGTACCGTTACTGCGTGCCATTCCTTTCAAAGTGGATTCTGCCACGAACGCTAACGAGGAAGGTGGAAACACCTATCACGTTCACCGCGAATTTGTACATCCTCACTATTTGCCCATCAGTAAGTCGTATTTCGATACTGTCAACATTACTATAAAAGGAGATCTAGGACAAAATATTCCATTTACCAAAGGGAAAGACACAGTGAAACTCCATTTTCGAAAACGATTACTCTAACCCTTTGTAAGTCATGTATCCTGTGTACCAAGGAGTCGCTCGACAGCGAAGACATGGTTTAGGAGATATGCTAAAATCAGCCTTTCGTACAATGGCTCCCGTTTTGAAACCGATGGTGACACGGGGATTGCACGCCTTGAAAGATGCTGCGTTGACGCAAGGTAAAGAATTTCTCCAAAATGTCATCATTGACAAACAAAACCCCAAAGAAGCTTTCTTGACAGCAGGCAAAACTATCTTGCTTCAAACGGGTAAAGACATTTTGGGCCGACGAGAAACTCCTATAAATGCTCTGGGCGATGCCGAGTCAGGCATTCCTGCTTCCCTGACGCCACAGCAAGGACATGGCAGAAAAAGACGATGAAGACACCCCTTCAGAAGGCTTCACACTCCCAGAGCTAGAAAGACTAAGAAAAGAAAACTCATCCGAGACTTAGACGTTTTTGATTGTCTAAAAAAATCACAAAGAGAAAATGATGCCCCGGGAGTCTTGCGCCTGCTCCAAGTCGGAACTGGATCTGTTTGCCATGCCACCCACCATGATGTTGATGCAAGAATCCCAATGGGTCGAATTTCATCCCGTCTCCTCTTTGACGGATTCAGCTCCCATCGAGTTTAAAATCAAAGGACAACCCGAAGATTACATAGATCTGAATAGCAGTTACTTGTATCTGAAACTCAAAGTGACCAAAACTGACAACACCAATCTGGGAGCCGATGCCAGAGTAGCTCCCGTCAACAATTTCATGCATTTCTTGTTCAGCAAAGTGGATTTGTACTTGAATAACAAACTAGTCAGCAGTAACATGGATACTTACCCTTACCGAGCATGCCTGGAAAATCTCTTGACGTACGGAAAAGAGGCCAAGAACATTCATTTGGATGCTTGCTTGGTTTGGAAGCCTGACATCGCAGGTGAGAACACGTTTAACGACACAGCCCTGACAGCAGATGACAATCCTCACAATGTAGTCTTTAACAACAGTCCAAAGAAAATCCTGTAAGGACGTAGTTTAGAACTGATGGATCGTTTGCATTTGGATATGTGGTTGCAAGACAAGTATTTCCTGAACGGAGTGGATATTCGCCTGAGACTCAATCCGAGCAGTGTCGCTTTCCATTTGATGGCTCATGCCAACGAGTACAAAACCATCATCCAAGAAGCCATACTTTACGTGCGTCGCGTAGAAGTGTTACCTAAAGCAGGAAACAACATCAGTCACACATTGGACAGAACGACCGCCAAGTATCCGATACGACGCGTAGAAGTGAAAGCTCCGATCCAAGATCGAAGATCATCTGTTCCAATGACAGTTACCCAAACGTTTAATCGTTGATATCGTCAGCAACGCAGCCCTCAACGGAGCCCACGATCAGAATCCTTTCCAGTTTAAGCACTACAGTGTCCAAGATCGAAGTCAGTCGCGATGGCAAGACCTTGTATACCAGACGCTTCGAACCTAACTTTACCCAGAAGTAATACTTGAGATCGTACTTGTCCCTGTACGAAGCTACCGGACAGCTAGGGACCAACACCAGTCACGGCATTTCGTACGAAGATTATGAAGGAGGTTACACTTTGTGGGCTTTTGGTTTCACTCCAGACCAAGGCAGCGACGAGGGACATTTCCACCATATAAAATCCAGTCAACTGCGTGTGGAACTTCAGTTTGCAGAAGCTCTCACTGAGACGATAAACGTCATCCTGTATGCCGAATTCGATAATACCATAGAAATGAACAGTTTGAGAGAGGTCATTCTAGACTATTAGAAACTATGGAAGACTCTTATCCCTCTTTGAACGGTGGAGAATTTTTGGGAATGGAATGGGAGGATACTGTGAAAGCAGAACCCCAACACGAAGAGGATGAGGTAGTGGTCACGTCCAGATGGTCAGAACAAGAACAACATTTAGTATCCTGTTTTGCTAAACACCTGTCCGATAAAATTACGGAATTGACCAAGAAAGATTGTTATGGATGTCAAAATAATCATCCCAGTCAAAATCAACACGATAAATGTCTGATGATGAGTCAAGATGAAAAATTGGACGAGTATCTGGACGATTCTTGGAGTCTCATCTCGGAAGAAGCAGTGTTGCATGCGTGGTAAAAAGGCTTGCGTGATATTTTCTGCCAACCCATTGACTACTCTAGAGATCTATCGCGTCGAAGCACTCTTAGCCCAGAGGGAGCAGACGAAGCGAAGAAACGGTTACTTGACAGAGATTTTCAAGCAAAAGGTCAGAATTGAATTGATGACTTATCATTGCCTGTGAGAAAAAAAAAAAAAAAAACAGCAAGAAAAAAAATGGATACCTGGGAACTTTATTACCTTTTGAATAACAGTTCGTATACTGCTTCTTGGAATCCTGTCGTGTGTGCTAAAGATGAACTACCTCATCGCAAACCTCAAGACCATCAAGCTTATGTCATTAACACGGACAACAGTCACCTCCCAGGAACCAACTTTGTAGCCGTCTACTTCCCTCAAGAGGATTGTGTGGAGTATTTTGATTCGTATGGATTACCCCCTTTGGAAGACGACATCATTGACTTTATGAGAAGAAATGCTCAGACGATACGATTCAATAATGTGAAATTACAAGGCACAGATTCCATGGTGTGTGGACAATATTGTGTTTATTTTCTTCATCAACGCAGTCTTGGATATACGTTAGAACATTTAGTGACATATTTTGATCGTAACTCTTCTAGAAATGATGAGAAAGTAGATCGATGGTTTTGTGACCATTATGGTTATCTTTTGTCTTTAGCTACGAAAGGTAATGTACATCAATGGCCTCATGACTTCCATCAGTGGAAATCTCATATGATTTCACAACGTTGTCAACCTTATCAAAAAAAGTTTGTTTGATGTTATTGTTACTTGTTACTTGTTAGTTGTTGGTTGAATAAAAATTGTTGTGTTTTGAAAAAATGTGTCTGTCGTTAGTTTTCAAAAAATTTATCATTACAAATGCTCTTTGACTTCTCTCTATCCCTCACCATGACATGAAGTATCATAGCGTTCTGACACTAAAACCGAGTAGGGATGTTTTCTATCGTGTCCGCTTTTGAACCATATAAAGCGGGTTGGTCTCCAGTCTGGCCATCCACTGTTGACTCGTCAACCTATGAACATGCCTTCCAGACTAGCCAAGCTGAACGAAGCTTACGTCAATTTACATCGTGTCAGGCTAAACCTGATACCTAAGCCTGAAGAGATAGAGAATGTCAGGATGTTAGCCATAGCCCAAGACCTGATAGAAGAGGTCTTCAGAGAGAAATCAAAAAAGAACAAGAAGAATGGACAGAGAAATACAGACTTCAGAAACAGAGACAACAGCAACAACAACAGTAGCAGCAACATCAGCAGCAAGAACCATACAGAGGTTTTGTTGACTGTCGAGTAGACACCAAGGAATTCTCCTTCTCTTTTCGCAGAAGCAGGCCGTATCGCATAGAAAAGCCTGCCGCTAGACGGGGACACAATCTTAGACAGTAAAAAGGATTGCCATTACTCCCGGTTAACAAAAAACAGCCCTTTTCAGGGCTACCCTAATACTCTAGAAAAGAGATACTAATTCAAATTGCCAAAACAAATTTGTGTGTTTGTGTCTTTAAAAAAATAAATAGAAGTGTTTCTATAAGCACTTCGTTTCTTTTGTCAGTAAAACATTCACCCTTTGTTTCTCTGTCTTGTCGAATCGTGCATGTCTGTGTTTGTAAGTAAAAATTAAAAAAGTCAACGTGAGTGCTTCTTTTAGGTCCGTGCGTTTCATGTTTTTGGGGGGGTTATGGTAAGTCTTGGGGTAGGGGTTGTTTTCCTTCACGTCCGTGCTCCGTGAATATAAAGCGGCACGCTCGTCAGTCTGGCTACCCATCGTCAACTAGAGAACTATAAAAAATGAGTAGAATAAGTAAATTGTTGGAACTCCAAATGGACCTGGTTCATACCAGGCATATTTTAGACGAGCTGACTAAGGAGTCAATACAGGAGGAGGCCAGAATAAAAGCGGAGGAAGAGAAGAGGAAACAGAAGAAAGAGAAGAAGGATAGGATCCTGCCACACCTCATAATGAGGCCTCGGTGTGAGGTGAAGCCTGAGGTAAAGACACCTCTACAAGCACTATCAGCTCCACGTCAGCTACAGCCACAACCACAACAACTACTACCAGTACCAATAGTTGCTGTCCCCTTGATGGAAAACTGGGAGGAGATTATGGAGGAGTTGGAGAGACAGCGGCAAGGGTGGGACCCTCGTCATCAACAACATCTTCCCCGGATGCAGAATAGAAGACACAGGGAAGTCTTCACCATCCCTCAGAGTGAAAACTGGGATGATGAGGCTACTCAACCACCCTCTGCACTTCCAACAAGACAAATCAATTGGGAGAATGACTGGCGCAGATGGTGTGTGTGTGTGGTGCCCGACCTGGAAGGTGTCACCATTAACCAGGTGCATTTGGAGTTAGAAGAAAAAAGCCCTTCTCAGGGCTAACCAAATCTCTAGAAAAGAGAGACTATTCAAGTTGCCAATTTGTGTGAATGCAGAGTAGTGTGACTATAAACACTCACTCCTTTACTGTTGTGTTGTGTTTCTTCTCTTCCTTCGTTTGTGCGGATAGTATATATGGTGTGTTTTATGCGTTCGCGTTCATTTCTGAGGATAGTAGATATGGGTATGTTTTATGCATTCGTGTACGTTTGTGTGGATAGTAGATATGGATATGTTTTATTCTTCTCTTCCTTCGTTTGTATGGATAGTATATGTGTGTGTTTTATGTGTTCTCGTTAGTTTGTGTGGATAGTATATGGGTGTTTTTTCTTCTCTTCCTTCGTTTGTGTGGATAGTATATATGGTGTGTTTTATGCGTTCTCGATCCTTTGGGTGGATAGTAGATATGAGTATGTTTTATGCATTCGCGTACGTTTGTGTGGATAGTATAGTGTGTGTGTTTAATGCGTTCTCGTCCGTTTGTGTGGATAGTCGATAACACGTAAAGTGAGTGTAAGGGATCTTATCGTTCACGTCCGTGCTTGGTGTATATAACCGGAACTCTCGTCAGTCTGGCTACCCGCGTTGACGAGTCAACACAAGATGGAACTGTTTAACAAGTTAAGAGACAGTTATTTTTGGATGATGGATGTAGCCTACGTAGTGGAAAGGCTAGAACAGGAATGGAACTATCCAGACAGCCAGGACTTTTTGACCAGTCAAGTCAATAGCCTGAAAGTAGCCAGGGATCAGGTGGCCGGGATGATAGAAGAGGAGGTGGAAAAAATAAGAGGCTTCATCTATCGTAAATATGTGAGAGTGGGGACATTGAAGGACGCACTTGATAATGTCATCCAAGTGAGGTGCTTTTTAGAAAAGCAAGCAAATTTTACGGAGTGGTCTTTTGTCATGTGGGGATTAGAGAAATTAAGGAAATCTGAAGACCTAATGAGAAAAGTGATGAAAGAAGAGGTAACGAAAATCAAAGACATCTGGACAAAAGAGAGAAAGGAGAAGGAAAACAGAAAGAGTAAAGAGGAGTTTGAAAAACTAAATCAGAACTGGATGAAGGTACAGGAAAAGTTGAGAGTGATGTGTCATCCTGACTTTATTCCAAACGAAGAAAAGAAAAAGAAGAAGAAAGGAATCATTGGAAAAGTGAAGAGCTGGTGGAACAAATGGAGACAATAGAAGAAATAGAATTCAAAGACCCTTTTCAGGGCCACTTCCTATGCCTCGAAAAGATATTTATTCTCACTTTACCTATATATGTGTTATCTATGTGTTTAGCTATGTCTTTGTCTCTCTATTGTATTTGGCCCTCCCTAGACTGGTAGCTGCGCGCGTATTTAGGTCAGTCCCTTGCTATATTGTTGCAAGTGTCCATTACCGTGACGTCATGTCATCTGTTCCATTCCTATTGTCGCTATACAAAATTCCCATTGTCCATATAATGTCCCAGGCTGATTTTTTGTCCCTAAAAATCTTGTCCCCAAAGTGGATATTGGGGTCCTGTAATGGATTTTCCTATTGTCCCTAAAGTGTCCCACTTCACTA